>OY759273.1:13895448-14115448 GCA_963662155.1 Lamellibrachia columna | reverse complement strand
ACACATTTCATGTCTCTTTGAATATTTCAGCTTTCTGAGATCGTGTCGATGCCTTTCCATCAAGCGTTCAACATTCCTACAGATGAACTCTTCAGAAGGTTTGCCACAGCCGGGAATCACTGTTTACTACTACCAGAAATGTGGTTTACCAGGAGAAAGAGAAAAGCAACACTTTTCGGGCACATTCACAGCTGAGCAGTTGACAGTATATGTGGCACAATCTCTAAAGATCACACCGCTGTGTTTCCATCTGTTTTCTCTTGCCACAACAGATCTGTCAGTCTGGCTGTCACCCAATGCAGAGATCAAATGCAGTGGTACCCATGGTATAGAATTTATCTTTCGGATGCGCTTACGTACACCGAAAGTTGAACATCTTGCTGTAGACAAAGAGGCATTTGGATATTTCTACCTCCAATGTCGGAGTGACTTTGTCAATGAGTGTATCAGTACCACATCTGATGAAGCAGTCCTGCTCGGCCAAGGTTTCACTGACGCACTGTGCTATGCACTTGAATTGAACTTTAGTCTACAGAAGTTGAAGCCAAAGAGGTTCATTCCATCAGATATAATTGTAAAGAATAAATTCGACCAGTTTGTGGGTAAGAAGCGATTATACAATAACATGCAGAAGTGGCTGAGGGAAGAACGTGAGAAGACCAGGCGGGATTCTCTTAGCGACATCAAGCTACGATATATTAACGGTTTCCTTAAGATTACAGACCAGTATTTGGTGGAGCGATTTCATATTTCTGTTGGTGACAGCACCATCCACACTGTCCTCATTGACATCTACCGTGACGACCAGCCAGGCATCCACGTTGTCCACAGTGCTGAGGTGAGGAAATTAAATATCTAACTAAACTGGCAGATTTCAGAGACTAACTGGATAAATGTGTAAGACATGAAGCAGGAACCCTCCTGACCAAGATGTGGTCACCATCCTGACTGAGTTGTGGACACCCTCCTGACTGCTCTGTAGACACCCTCCTGACTGAGATGTGGACATCCTCCTGACTGAATTGTAGACAGTGCTACTAGACACCCTCCTGACTGATATATGGGTCAGACCTGGGGCGATTCCAACTCCTGAATCGGAATCAAAGGATGATTCCGAATCCAATTCCGGAATCGGAAATCATTTGGAGTTAATTTAGTGTAGTCGGAATTGTTTGGAGTTAATTGAGTGGAGTTAATTGAGTGGAATCGGAGTCGGAATCATTTGGAGTGGAATCAGAATCGGAGTTGGAATCATTCGGAGTGGAGTTGTTATCGGAATCACATTGAGTGGAATCGGAATCGTCATGCACATGGGCCATGGCTAATTGCAATTTACTTTTATTGGTATCTCACTGCTCACTGGCCAATCACTGCTAGTGTTTGCTCAAAAAAGCCACAGATCCTTTTGAAGGATTAAATCCTTTGGTTTTATTGGCAGTTAGTCAGAAGAATCTTTATATGCCTGGTTCAGATCTGGCCTGGTCATATCTAGACAATGGCTAATTGCAATTTACTTTGACTGATTTCTCTCTGCTAGTGTTTGCACAAAATCATACAAACCCTTCTAAATGATTAAATCATTTGGTTGTATTCAGTCATGCTTGCATCCTACCGTTTGAAATATAGTTGTGACTTGTGAATTGCCTACAGTTGGTCAACTGCACATTTTGTCAGAAGAGTTGATATGCCTTGTCACACCTGAAATTCAACCAATTCATGCCATAATACCTGCGATTTGTATACATAATAAAACCGAGCACAACTTTTGAATCAAAAGTTGTGCTGGAGTCAGAATCGGAATCAAAAGTTGTACTGGAGTCGGAATAGGAGTCGGAATCGAACTGAGACAACTGGAGTTGGAATCAGAATCGGAATTGCAAAAGTCTGCTGGAGTAGGAACTAGAGTCGGAATCGAACTGAGACAACCAGAGTTGGAATCGGAATCGGAATCGAAAAGGTCTGCTGGATTCGGAGTCAGAATCGTTGAAGCGGAATCGAACCCAGGTCTGATATGGGTATCCCATTCAAAGGGCTGCGGCGACCAACTGGGCTTTAAAGGCAGCATGATGTAGCATGTTTACAACTTGACTGTGAATGTTCCTCAAATGCAATGTATCTCTGTGTGATATTTAATGTTGCTTGTCAATTAAAGGTAAAAGTACGTCCTTATGTAGCATGGGGCTGTACACTTCACCCCTGGCAGACCTGTTCATTCCAGTGCCATTTTGACTTCTCTGGGAAGCATTAAGCCACACTGCAGTTACTGCATAAAGACTATTCGTTCAAATATTCATCTCTGTCTGTGGCCAGGTACTCATTTATGCAGCTGAGTGAATTGTGGCAGTATGGGGTGAACAAAATTTCCGAAACTTTAAAATGGCAACACAAGGATTCGAACCAAGGTTGTCTCAATTGAGAACCCAATATTCTAACTGCTACGCTATTGCGCCCCACAACCATGTCCATGTTTTGTAGGCCAAAGTGGACATACAAGACAAAGTGGACTACCTGTGTGCCATAGATGATCTCTATGGTCTAAATGTGTATGTTGACACTCTCACTGTAGAAGTCTTAAGTGAGATTCCCTTGCGAAGGGTAAGCTCAGTTCTTGCTACTCCACTCTCTAGTCAGTTTCATGCACTCAGCACATCATGTAAAGCTGTCTTCTGTGTATAGCTTGTTTGTACATTTGTTGTACATAAGATCTTATGAAGATTTACCTGGCAAATTAATTAATTAAGAATATCAGATATATGTCTCTAACTGTCCCAAATGAAAGAGCCCAGAACATTGTTTAACTTTTAGCTAACAGGAGAAACATTGTAACTACCGCATTGATTCTTCCGTTAGCAGAGACTAGAAGCAATCAGCAAAATCATCAGTTCACGTCATATTTGACTGACCATTTCAGAAACATGGCAAACTTTAATTTCAGCTCAAGTTTCTAAGCAAGACTGCCCTGGAATCATTCGTGACACTCTTGTCAAAATGTTACCAACTCACAAAGAACTTTCACGAGTTTCTCTGCGAGAGCTACAACTCTCCAATGATGGAGGAGTTGAAAAGGGCTAATTGTCATGGACCGGTTCGGTAAGTTCACAATTTCTGTACTACCCAAAATGTTAAACTGCTGCCAAATGGTGTCAAATTCAATTGTGAGAAGCCAAGTTCTTATGCTATTTTGCTTGCATGAAGATGACATCTGAAAGAAACATTGTAACACGTGGCCAATGTAAAAGGGCTTAACATTATTGCAGGAATGACTGGGTGAAGAATTGTCTACTTAAGAAACATCAGGAAGATGGTAGGTATAACTACCTCCTGAAGCAAGACAACTCACACATTGGCAGCTATGTCCTCGTCTATGTGCCACAGGAGAACCGAAACACTGTCAGATTCATCAACATCATCTGCCTACCAAGTGGCACACTGCAGCTTAGTAGCAGCGGCAATGACACTGACACTCCACAGTTTCCTGACATCACCTCGTTGTTAAGACACTACAGCAGCGACGGGCACCTAGGTGTCCCGCTGAAGATGTGTGTGCCACCACAGTCACCAGGTGGGGCGACTTGCAACACTCTGCATCACTTGCTCTTTGGAGACCTGTTGTGCCAGTTCAAAATGTTGGGAGCTTTGTCACTTTCTTATTGTAATTTTAAATGTCTCATCACAATAAAATATTTTTTACTAGTCTCAATTGAACCTTCCTAGTATCGACTACGACATGCTGGGTCGTTTCTGCATGCTTGGTATTTAGTTATGGTGAAATCAGATCCGTTCAAAATTGTGGTCCAGTTCTGGCTATTCCCACTTACTCAAGTTACATGATGAAATGATGAAAGTACATGATCTAATGATTAAAGTACATGATCTAATTATTAAACTACATGATCTAATGATGAAAGTACATGATCTAATGATTAAAGTCGATTCTTTTTAGGATTTTAACAAAACTGTGCACTTGTTTACTAAACCAACTATTCACATAATACAGCATCATCTTCAGCAAGCTGTCAAAGCGAGGATGATCTTTCCAGGACACATTACATATCTAAACATCAAAGAGCCTGATTTGCGATGAGCTAAATCAATTGAGTAGGGAGTTTTAACTTGAAGACCCTTGAAGACCCTGCTTCCCACATCCTATTCCTATTTGACTGGTCAACATGGTCCATTGGTTTATGTGATGTTTGGTAGATAAAAGGACACAGTTGCCTGACAAGTAACAAGGCGTATATTATTTAATTAACCAAGTATCTGGTCATTCACCGTTCACATGTATTGTAATGTTTTGGGCATATAAAGCCGATAAATGATACAATATAGCATATTTAAAAAAAATTAAATATGCAGGAACATATTTAACTTACATGAAACCATAATAAGTGTACTTTAGCCTAAATAGTCAAACGAGTTATATTCACTTATTTAGTAATGTTTGTGATAACAATGCTTAAGCTTAACCTTGAATGACCTCTCTACAGACGACTCACAGCTACTTCTTTGTCGACAACCCTCGGCCGACCCTGACATGACTCGAGAACGACAGAGTGCGGTTCTCAAGCTTGTATCATATGTTGAAACAAGTGAAGATATAGGTGAGGTGAACATGTGACAACGTTGTATCGTATGTTGACACAAGTGAAGATATAGGTGAGGTGAACATGTGGCAACGTTGTATCGTATGTTGACACAAGTGAAGATATAGGTGAGGTGAACATGTGACAACGTTGTATCGTATGTTGACACAAGTGAAGATATGGGTGAGGTGAACATGTGGCAACGTTGTATCGTATGTTGACACAAGTGAAGATAAAGGCGAGGTGAACATGTGGCAACATTGTATCGTATGTTGACACAAGTGAAGATATAGGCGAGGTGAACATGTGGCAATATTGTATCGCATGTTGACACAAGTGAAGATATAGGTGAGGTGAAAATGTGGCAACATTGTATCATATGTTGACACAAGTGAAGATATAGATGAGGTGAACATGTGGCATGTTGACACAAGTGAAGATATAGGTGAGGTGAACATGTGGCAACATTGTATCATATGTTGACACAAGTGAAGATATAGGTGAGGTGAACATGTGGCAACATTGTATCGTATGTTGACACAAGTGAAGATATAGATGAGGTGAACATGTGGCATGTTGACACAAGTGAAGATATAGGTGAGGTGAACATGTGGCAAGTCATTGGTGAGAATGGGCAACCTCTGCATGTAGTAGGGGAGACCGGGGCAAATTGGAATAGAGGTTAGTTTTGAAATCTTCCATTCTGTGGCACCAATACCAAAACACATTCACAGAAACACTGTACATGTTATTGTTTTGAGTGACATTGTAAAGCATTCACAAAATAACATGTTACAACTTACTTCTATCACTGTGAACCTCAATGTGTCCTACATCAGAATGACTGATTTGTATAGGTATTTATGGGAAACAGGAGCAAACATTGAAGCTGGTACAATGGAATGAAGGGTCTGACTTAATTTCTTTATGTGAATGTTTCAGGGCAGGGACATTTCACAACAGTGCGGAAGGGAAGACTGCCAAATGTTGGGGAAGTCGCCGTCAAACAGCTCATCCACAAGGACAATGGAACACTACTGCAAGTCAGTGATGCAACAGACATGGCAAAACTCAACAATTAGTTTCCCATTGAAGCCACATTCCAGCATTGCTTTGAAACTTCTACTTTGACACAAACTCTTTCTCCTACGTCCATTTCTTTTCTGCTTGTGATTCGTTAATGTTCTGTGTGTAAGCAGTTATATTTCTATATAATACTATCTGGCATTTTTTAGAAATATAATTTGTTTAGCTTTTCTTGTTAGTGTTATTTATGTCCATCAACTTTAGCCATATATTAGTTATGTTGTGTATGTACATACTTCAATGGTTGCATGCATGGATATTAACCCACTATTATGAAAGCTGTAAAAGTTGTATTATCTTTATATATGATCACAGACATAAAATATGATAATATGTTCTTCCATCAGATGTTAATTTATTGTATTGATTATTGATTGCATTCAGGATTTCCAGAGTGCTGTTCAATCAACTTCTTTCTGGTTGGATGCACACATCATCAAAGTCCATGCGGTGTGCCTTGCACCACACTTTCAGGTGGTGGTGGAACATGCACCACATGGATCCCTTGATGCCTACCTGCGTGACCGACACCATAGGCTGAGGATCCGTGACCTCGTACATGTAGCTGAGGATATCGCGAAGGCCCTCTTCTACTTGGTACATTCTTACTTGAACAGTTATATGAATGTATTTCTGGGTTCTTCTACTTGGTATGTTCTTACTTGAACAGTTTTATGAAAGTATTTCTAGGCTCTTCTACTTGTGCGTTCTTACTTGAACAGTTATATGAAGGTATTTCTGAGCTTCTTTACTTGGTATGTTCTTACTTGAGCAGTTATATGAATGTATTTCTGGGTTCTTTTACTTGGTACATTATTACATGAACAGTTATATGACTGTATTTCTAGGCTCCTCTACTTGGTATGTTCTTACTTGCACTGCTATATGTCTGTGTCTTAATTATTCTAATATGTTCTAAATAGCCTAGGTTTTTCACACAGTTCTAGATATACAAATATGTATGACATTTACAAGAACGCTTAAGGATGTAATAATATATATATACCAAATTTTGGGCCAACACAGACATTACAGATGCTGAATTAGGATTGACAGGATACGTACTGTTTAGGAGAGATCGAATAGGAAGAAGGGGAGGGGGAGTTATTTTATATGTTAAAGAATCTATTCAGGCTTATGAAATAAAATTAGAAAGCGAAGCAGATTACGATGAAGCTGTGTGGTGCAAAATAGTTTCAGGAAATTCAAAATTAACTATTGGATTAGTTTACCGAAGTCCAAACATAAACGAAGAGGATAACACAAAATACAAAATGCTATAAAGGAAGTTAGTAAAGGGGAATGTATCATAATGGGAAATTTTAACCATGGACACATACAATGGAAATCTCTAGAGAGTACAGGGTGTGATGACCAACAATTTTTATTTTTAATTCAGGAGAGCTTCCTTACTCAGCACGTGCTAGAACCAACCAGGGGAGAAAATGTATTAGATATAGTTTTATCATCACAAAAAGAATTAGTGGACAATGTAAAAATACATGAACCATTGGGTAACAGTGACCACAATCAAATACATTTTGACATCAATGTAAAATCAGAAAGTAAAAATAAAAAAACGTATAGGAGAAACTTCCACAAAGGTAACTATAAAGATATGAGAAAATACTTAGCAAAGCTAGATTGGAATAACATGCTGATGAATAAGACCGCAATTGAATGTTGGAATATTCTAAAATATGAAATTGAGAGTATCATCGATAAATTTGTTCCTTTGAAAAACAAGGAAAACGGTCTAGAAAGAAACACTTGTCAAAAGAAGCTATTAGAAAAATAGCGTTTAAGCAAACTATGTGGAGGGTTTATAGGCATACCAGAAAGGATGAAGACTATGCAAATTACAAAGAGGCACTTAACCTAGCTACATCTAAAATTAGAAAATCTAAAAGAACCTTTGAAAAAAAATTGGCAGGTAATATAAAAAATGACAGCAAGAGTTTCTATGCTTATGTAAGGAGTAAACAGAACGTTCGAGATAAGGTCGGACCACTGGAAAACAACAGGGGAACCATAATTTCAGAGGGGTTTCAAATGGCAGAGGTCCTGAATGAGTATTTCAGCTCGGCATTTACCACAGAAGATATCAGCTCACTTTCAGTTCCATTTACTAAATGTGAGGGAAATAAATCAGAACATTTAGGGCAGTTATTTGTAACTCCTGTAATGATAGCAAACAAAATTAAGAAGATGAAAGATAATAAATCACCTGGAGTTGATGGGATACCACCAAAACTGCTTAAGGAAATTGTTGAGCAAATTAGTACACCATTTGCAAAATTGTTTAACTTGTCACTAGAAAAAGGAATAGTTCCTTCAGAATGGAAAGAAGCAAACATTATGCCACTATTTAAGAAGGGATCGAGGAACAAGCCAGAAAATTACAGACCAGTGAGTTTAACATCAGTTGTATGTAATTTACTCGAAACATTAATTAGAGACCACATGGTGGAATTCCTTGTAAAACATAATTTAGTAAATACATCTCGACATGGGTTCCTAAAAGCAAGGTCATGTCTAACCAAGTTTTTTTGAAGAAATTACAAAGTGTGTAGATGACGGGTCACCAGTGGATGTTGTCTACTTAGATTTTCAGAAAGCTTTCGATAAAGTGCCACACCAAAGATTGATACATAAACTAAAAGCCCATGGTATAGGTAATGATGTAATCAACTGGATAGAAAAGTGGCTTACACACAGAAGACAGAGAGTAATAGTAGACGGTGAGATTTCAAACTGGAAATCGGTTTTGAGTGGGGTACCACAGGGATTAGTATTAGACCCTATACTGTTTTTAATATATATAAATGATCTGGAAGATAACATATCTAGCAAAGTACTCAAATTTGTAGATGACACAAAAGTATTCAGAAAGGTTACAAATGATACAGATAAACAAAGTTTACAGGATGATCTAGATAAATTAGTTAAATGGTCTGAAAAATGGCAAATGTTATTCAATTTTGGGAAGTGCAAATGTATACACATAGGACATGGAAACATGGACGAAGAATATAAAATGGGGGATGCTGTACTAGGTAGAACCACAGGGCTAATTAGGAGAACTATCATGTATAAGGAGAAACAGCTAATTGTACCCCTGTACAAAGCAATAGTTAGGCCACATTTGGAGACCGTATCGTAAAAAGGACATAGACAAGCTAGAAAGAATACAACGAAGAGCAACTAAAATGATTCCAGAATTGAGAGACCTTAGTTACGAAAGTCGATTATTACAATGTGGTTTGACAATACTAGAGACCAGGAGACTAAGAGGAGACCAAATAGAAGTATTTAAAATAGTGAACGGTTATGAGGATGTTGATAGGAATATGTTCTTCAAACTTAAAGAAGGCAGTAGAACCAGAGGACACAAAGCAGCTTTTGTTAAGGAGCAGTGTAGGTTGGACATGAGAAAGTACTCTTTCTCACAGAGGGTGATAAATTAATGGAACAAACTGCCAAATGATTGTGTTAATGCTAGTAGTGTGAATATGTTTAAAAATAGAATTGACAGATATTTGATAAGGGCGGGCTACACATAGATGAGAAAATTGTTGGACACTCGATAAGCCAATGGCTTCCTTGTCCACTTGCCATCTGGAACTTGTTTTTTGGGATGGCAATCTTGTTAAATCTATATATATATATATATATATATATATATATATATATATATATATATATATATATATATATATATATTTCATATATATAATAAAGAACATTTGAAAACATTGTTCTTAAAACATAAGTGATGTATATAACTGCAAACATTTTGAACTTACAGCCTGTACTAAGTTACTAATGTACTTAATGTTTAATATATTATTTAGTTTTATTGTTGTTTTATAATTTGTTGATATTTTAGAATAATGAATTGATGTTTCAAGATAAAAAAAATTTTTTTTTGAGTTATTGTAAAATCATGCAATAAATGTGACATGGCCCCAATCTTGAAATAAAGCATCTACTACTGCTATTGCTGCACCTACTACTACATACCTGTTTTATACACAGGAAAGGAAGGAGACAGCGTCAGGACGTGGAGAAGTGCACGGCAACATCCGCTGTCGGAATATGTTGGTTTGTTCCCACCAGCCAGAGAGTAGACTTGTTGTGAAATTGGCTGATCCTGGTCTCCTTCATTACTACAACAGTCTGCCCCTTCATCATGATGTCAACTGTGAGAGGCAAGTCACCTACACTGTACACAGCCATCTGTTACCTGCTTGGCAGATTCAGTTTACTAACAAAATAATGAAGATAAATAAATTTTTAGCAATACATTTGAAGAAATTGTTCTTTAACGCTCATTCCTGAACTGATTTAGCTGTCTACGAATATGGTTCAGTGATGTTCAAATCTGTTTAAGTATTTATGTGATAGTATATAGAGGAGTAGCTACTTTTTCCCCTTTTAACTGAATTTAGAATTTAGGGCTCAGTCAAAAATAATATAATACTAAACTTAATGACACATTTGATCTACGATGTCGTAGTGAATACTAGAGTAGATAAGTTCAATTTTTTCACAAAGCGGTGCTGAAACTAGACATGCTATGCTGTATTAATGTACATGACGTCGTGTAGACATGCTATGCTGTATTAATGTACATGACGTTGTGTTGACATGCTATGCTGTATTAATGTACATGACGTTGTGTAGTCATGCTATGCTGTATTAGTGTACATGACGTTGTGTAGACATGCTATGCTGTATTAATGTACATGACGTTGTGTAGACATGCTATGCTGTATTAATGTACATGACGTTGTGTAGACATGCTATGCTGTATTAATGTACATGACGTTGTGTAGACATGCTATGCTGTATTAGTGTACATGACGTTGTGTAGACATGCTATGCTGTATTAATGTACATGACGTTGTGTAGACATGCTATGCTGTATTAATGTACATGACGTTGTGTAGTCATGCTATGCTGTATTAATGTACATGACGTTGTGTAGACATGCTATGCTGTATTAATGTACATGACGTTGTGTAGACATGCTATGCTGTATTAATGTACATGACGTTGTGTAGACATGCTATGCTGTATTAATGTACATGATGTGTAGACATGCTATGCTGTATTAATGTACATGACGTTGTGTAGACATGCTATGCTGTATTAATGTACATGACGTTGTGTAGACATGCTATGCTGTATTAATGTACATGACGTTGTGTAGACATGCTATGCTGTATTAATGTACATGACGTTGTGTAGACATGCTATGCTGTATTAATGTACATGACGTTGTGTAGACATGCTATGCTGTATTAATGTACATGACATTGTGTAGACATGCTATGCTGTATTAATGTACATGACGTTGTGTAGACATGCTATGCTGTATTAATGTACATGATGTTGTGTAGACATGCTATGCTGTATTAATGTACATGACGTTGTGTAGACATGGTATGCTGTATTAATGTACATGACGTTGTGTAGACATGCTATGCTGTATTAATGTACATGACGTTGTGTAGACATGCTATGCTGTATTAATGTACATGACGTTGTGTAGACATGCTATGCTGTATTAATGTACATGACGTTGTGTAGACATGCTATGCTGTATTAATGTACATGACGTTGTGTAGACATGCTATGCTGTATTAATGTACATGACGTTGTGTAGACATGCTATGCTGTATTAATGTACATGACGTTGTGTAGACATGCTATGCTGTATTAGTGTACATGACGTTGTGTAGACATGCTATGCTGTATTAGTGTACATGACGTTGTGTAGACATGCTATGCTGTATTAGTGTACATGACGTTATGTAGACATGCTATGCTGTATTAGTGTACATGACATTGTGTAGCGTGCACCATCATTCTGTTGTTCTTTGTTCTGCCTAATCACGTTTGATTGATTTCATGAATACATCTCAAGTTGATATTACCACTATGGTTAATTTGTGTAGCTGGACAGTGTGAGTGATTAAGTGAAGTGAATGCATTTCTATATTATATAATATAAAACACTTCTATTGCACTGAAATCCTCAGGAAACCCAAACTTGGCAATGCACATATTATATGAAATATTGTGAGTAAACATTACTTGTTTTAAAAATATGTCAAGAGATATTATGTACCATGTATGTGCGTTTCCAAGTTCTACCACTTTTGTCTAAGAGAGTAGAAACCATTTTTCTCAAAAGAAACTCACGCAGCAGCCATTTTTAGTTTTATTGTTGTACAGTGGAATAGAAATGCCAGCCAATGTAATAATCTGTAAACTGTCTCCCTGTCAGAGAGCACACAGCAACTATCTCATCATGTTTGGGCCGCATCTCTTAAAGGAATGTACTTTCACAACAGTTGTTATTGGTTAATTGATACATACCATGTTGGGAGTTTTGTTTAATTAAATATTATTACTTAAACTCAAAGCCCATGGTACAGGTAACGACGTAGTCAACTGGATAAAAAAGTGGCTTATAGGCAAAAGACAGAGATTAATAGTAGGTGGTGAGATTTCATATATATATATATATATATATATATATATATATATATATATATATATATATATATATATATATATATATATATATATATACACACACTGTATATATATATATGTGATATGTAAGATGACATGTCTATTACAGTACAATATAAAATACTTATATTGCACTAAAACCCTCAGGAGACCCAAGCTTGGCAGTGCACCAAAACAAAAAGGGTTAAGCAGTTTCAGTTGTAAACAGTTGGATTGGTACACTGGGGTTGGTGTAGCAACTGAAAAAGTTCTAGTTCCAACATTTTTTTAAAAACTGGGAGCAAAAATGGATATTAGTCTGGCAGGGGTGAGCAGTGAATGTAAATATGCTGGTTGCTTGGATGAAAATGCTTGATAGGGCAGACTACCCTTGCCAAACAATTTTGCACACACTGAAGTTTCAAGATGTCCTTAAGAGCATATTATGATAAAAAGAGCATATTATGATAAAGGAATTGCAATAGTCGAGTCTACTGCCAACAAGAGCATTTGCAATAGTTTTGGCAACAGCAAAAGACATATATCAGCTAATACGATGAAGGTCACAAATGTTATAAAACCAGCAACGACAACTTTGTGAATGTCTAAAATTTTCATTATTATCAAAGGTGACTTCCGTGCTGAGACTGTTGGTGTGAAATTCTGGCTCAACATAAGTTTGCTATGCTGCTTTTTTTGTACCAATAATAAGAAAGCGTGTTGGATCTGCACTTAACTTTAATTTGTTGTCAGTCATCCAATGGGATATATAATGGAGATACTCCCTGATCTGGTTGAAGAAGCAAAGTGCTAAAATTTGTAGATGACACAAAAGTATTCAGAAAGATTAAAAATGATACTGATAAACAAAGTTTACAGGATGATCTAGATAAATTGGTTGAATGGTCTGACAAATGGCAAATGTTATTAAATTTTGGGAAGTTTAAATGCATACACATAAGACATGGAAACATGGACGAAGAATATAAAATGGGGGATGGTGTACTAGGTAGAACTGCAAAACAAAAGGACTTAGGAGTGACATTTAGTGCTGACATAAAGGTATCAGAGGAATGTGGGATTGCTGCTTCAAAATAGTGA
The DNA here is from genome assembly GCA_963662155.1 of Lamellibrachia columna. Classification (NCBI taxonomy): domain Eukaryota; kingdom Metazoa; phylum Annelida; class Polychaeta; order Sabellida; family Siboglinidae; genus Lamellibrachia; species Lamellibrachia columna. The sequence goes on along the minus strand of OY759273.1, from coordinate 14,102,153 downwards.
AAGGTTATGAGGATGTTGACAGGAATATGGTATAGGTAATGATGTAATCAACTGGATAGAAAAGTGGCTTACACACAGAAGACAGAGAGTAATAGTAGACGGTGAGATTTCAAACTGGAAATCGGTTTTGAGTGGGGTACCACAGGGATCAGTATTAGGCCCTATACTGTTTTTAATATATATAAATGATCTGGAAGATGACATATCTAGCAAAGTACTCAAATTTGCAGATGACACAAAAGTATTCAGAAAGGTTACAAATGATACAGATAAACAAAGTTTACAGGATGATCTAGATAAATTAGTTAAATGGTCTGAAAAATGGCAAATGTTATTCAATTTTGGGAAGTGCAAATGTATACACATAGGACATGGAAACATGGACGAAGAATATAAAATGGGGGATGCTGTACTAGGTAGAACCACACAAGAAAAGGACTTAGGAGTAACATTTAGTGCTGACATGAAAGTTTCAGAGCAATGTGGGATTGCTGCTTCAAAAGGAAATCAAATTCTAGGGCTAATTAGGAGAACTATCATGTATAAGGAGAAACAGCTAATTGTACCCCTGTACAAAGCAATAGTTAGGCCACATTTGGAATATTGTATTCAAGCATGGAGACCGTATCGTAAAAAGGACATAGACAAGCTAGAAAGAATACAATGAAGAGCAACTAAAATGATTCCAGAATTGAGAGACCTTAGTTACGAAAGTCGCTTATTACAATGTGGTTTGACAACACTAGAGACCAGGAGACTAAGAGGAGACCAAATAGAAGTGTTTAAAATAGTGAACGGTTATGAGGATGTTGATAGGAATATGTTCTTCAAACTTAAAGAAGGCAGTAGAACCAGAGGACACAAAGTAGCATTAGTTAAGGAGCAGTGTAGGTTGGACATGAGAAAGTACTCATTCTCACAGAGGGCAGTAAATGAATGGGACAAACTGTCAAATGATTGCATTAATGCTAGTAGTGTGAATTTATTTAAAAATAAAATTGACAGATATCTGATTATGGCGGGCTATACATAGATGATAAAATTGTTGGACTCTATAAGCCTATGGCTTCCTTGTCCACATGGCGGGCTATACACAGATGATAAAATTGTTGGACTCTATAAGCCTATGGCTTCCTTGTCCACATGGCAGGCTATACAAAGATGATAAAATTGTTGGACTCTCGATAAGCCTATGGCTTCCTTGTCCACTTGCCATCTGGAACTTGTAGTTTGGGATGGCAATCTTGTTAAATTTTCTTTGAATCGCAGTCTCAACAAACATCTAAACTGACAGAAATATACTTCATGTTTGAATCTTTATTCCTGGAGTTTATCATCAGAAATAGCATAAAACAAGAATTTGATAGACCATCTGATGACAAACATTACACTTCACCTTTATAGGTGAAGATTTATTCTTCGATCTGTATATATGACGTAGAACTGGCATCTTTTATTTCATCTCCAAATCGTGTCTTTGTTTTAATATTAAGAGATGAAATATGATGACAGTAACACATTTTGTCTGGATATTATTTCTAACCAACCAATATATTAAAAATAATACAGGTGTACACTATGAATGATACAGGTGTACACTATGAATGATACAGGTGTACACTATCAATGATACAGGTGTACACTATCAATGATACAGTCTCGTAGTGTCCCGTAAAACATATTTTTTTTATGCATTATAATTAAGAGATGCAGGCAACACAAGAATGCTACGCCAAACTGTGTGGTCCTCATGCATCCCCTGTCTATTCTGCTAGGTTTCCGTGGATTGCTCCCGAATGTTACAACAATAACCTATGGGAAGTCACTATGCACTCTGACCGCTATGCCTTCGGGATCACAATGTGGGAACTGTTTTCCTCTGGCCACCGTCCATATGGTCAAATGACCACAGAGCAGGTAAGTCAAACTAGTGCCGGAGATGGCTAATGTCAAGATGCTAACTTTGTTGTCTTCTTTGGAAACTAAGAAACAATGCCTATCAATGTAAGCCACTTTATATATAGTCTTGATAATAGTGGGATGTTGTAGCTAACTTGACTGTCAATCTATAGGACTGGGGGTTCGAGTTCACCTACTGCCTTTTCAAAACTTATATATAGTCTTGATAATAGTGGGGTGTTGTAGCTAACTTGACTGTCAATCTATAGGACTGGGGGTTCGAGTTCACCTACTGCATTTGCAGTAGGTTAGCAGGGTGTTGTTTTTGTTTTTGATGATACGCTAAAAACTGTAGGTCCCTTCTGCCTGGTCCCTTCTGCCTGGTCCCTTCTGCCTGGTCCCTTCTGCCTGGTCCCTTCTGCCTGGTCCCTTCTGCATGGTCCCTTCTGCATGGTCCCTTCTGCATGGTCCCTTCTGCATGGTCCCTTCTGCGTGGTCCCTTCTGCATGGTCCCTTCTGCATGGTCCCTTCTGCATGGTCCCTGTGCCAGGGTAAGTACAATAACTCACAGGGGAGAAGTGTAACCTGTCATGGACTCACAGAGTGGTGGTCTCTATCTCTAACTCACTAAAGGTGTGAATACACCCACCTCAAAAATACTCTTTGTCACATTATTTGTGACTAAAACTGAAGCATGAGCTGGAATGGAAGAAAACCTGTACACAAAATAAATAAACATTTTGTAATTTTGCCAAATAAATATATAATTTGTTTTTTGTAGATTAAGGATTTTGTTGATGAAGGACGTCACCTTGATGCTCCTGCGCAGTGTCCTCCTGACATCTGTCATATCCTGCATGACTGCTGGCAGCCACAGCCTAGTGACCGTCCATCTGCTCGCATCATACTGAGAGATATCATCCGTCTCAGTCGCAGTGGTACGTATCAGATGCAAACAGTTTTATTAATTAAAGTGTCACTAGGACTGCTTCAGTACTTCAGGTATTTCACTTCCTGAGTCACAGTATATATTCACCTTACACTCTGCCAGCTCAAGCTACAGTGGTACGTATCAGATGCAAACAGTTGCATTAATTAAAGTGTCACTAGGACTGCTTCAGTACTTCAGGTATTTCACTTCCTGAGTCATAGTATATATTCACCTTACACTCTGCCAGCTCAAGTGTCACTAGGACTGCTTCAGTACTTCAGGTATTTCACTTCCTGACTCACAGTATATATTCACCTTACACTCTGCCAGCTCAAGCTACAGAATAAATGCAACTTGTTAAAATTATGAAAATATCACTCCATTGTAATTGTTATGAAACAATAATAAAATATGAAATAAATGTTGTAATCAAATATTATGTTAGTGTACAGGTTCAGCTGTTCCCCATTGTCATATTGATATGGTAATTTTAAATTTTGATGTAATAATGGTTAACTAGAGGAACATTTGAATAGACAAATGAACATTAACGCAGACATGATGTTTCAATGATTCTATGGCTATAACACAACCTCTATTAATTACTGGTAACCTGCTAGCCACTTGTCACACCCATGTTTTTTACTATTTTTTACTTATTTTATTTATTTTTCCATTTATATTTTCTTTTCATTGGTTGTACCAATACATGAACATGAATAAGAAATGTATGAATGTAAATTACTGACCTTCTTTTTTTTGTAAATTGTCACACTCTTTAGCTTCATATCACTAGGTGTATTCTTTGATTTGGGGTTGTTTACCAGTTTGAATGATTTCTGGCTACTGCCAGCCCAGCAGGCTTGTTAACAAATGCATGTGAGTGCATTCGAATGCAAAAGCAAATGTTTCACTTGATTCAAATACAAATGCGAATGCAATTGCAAATGCAAATGTTTTGGGGTCACATTCAAAAGCAAATGCAAATGTTTTGGTTACACATTTGCAAATGCATTTGAATGAATTTAAAATGTTTTGGCTTTATATTTTATTTTATTTGGAGAAAAAACAACGTAATGTAAACAAACACATTATTAATTTATTTAATAAATACAGTAGTACATTATTGTAATCAAGTACCACTACATACCAGTCCCACTACATGAACATGTCTGTAGAGTCATACACTGAGTCACACAGTTCCAGGCCTATAGATGGGAGGGAGGAATAGACAATTGACAGTTTACTGGGAACCATGGCAGGGAATGGAAGGCTAATCATTCAGGTAGGCCAGAACAGAAGGGGAACCCAAGACAATAGACTGTCCACTGGTGGGGTCACTGGGAGGATAACCTGGTGGATAACTACAGCTACCACAAATCACTCTCTCTGGCTGTAAATATTTATGGCTGGCATTACTAATGTTTACTCCCCCCAATGAGCTGCCACCTCAACCCACCCCAACAGTGCCAATACAACACAAGGGAGTCATTTGTCTGCATTGTTTGATTTGTTTCAATGAACAGGTAATCTCTGAAGTCATCAACTTATAGACCAGTTGGTATTTTCCTGTTGTATGAATAACAGCTCAGGCATTGATCAGTTGACCATTGATTTACAGAGCACTTTTTCAAAGAGCATGTTGTGAAAGTGGATTCACAGGTCAGATAATGATTTCATAATCTGCTAAGGGTACTGCTCACTACAGAGCATGAATGGTATGGCATGAACTTATGAAAGTGAATGTAACAATAATAATTATTCAAAGAATTAAGCATGCATTTGATTGACATTTGGTTGTGCATTTGACAATTCAAATGTTTGTGGGTCGCATTCAAATGCAAATGCAAATGTTTAAAGTACGCATTCAAATGCAAATGCATTTACAATTTTTATGGAGGCAAATGCACATTCAAATGCTCAACATTCATATGCGCATTCAAATGCATTTGCATTTGTTAACAAGTACCGTGGTACATGCATTCTGCAGGAAACCAACTTTGGCCCAAAACTGTGACATTATAAAACATAACACATAAAGTAATCTACACTCAGCATTTGGATGAAGTGGCCCCAAAACGTTGTTGTGTAGAGGTCCTTTTCTTTCAGTTGCCAGTGACAGTAATCCAACCATGGCTAACACTGACTCGTACTTTGTAGAAAACAATGATGATATCCTTGAGCAACCAGTGCTGCCTCCTACCATGGCCGAGACTGTATCAGCAGGTATAACAAGTTTAGGGACAATGTCAGCAGGTCTAACCAGTGAGGGAGGCATGTCAGCAGTCCAATCATACATGGCAGCAGCAAGCCAGACAAGTGTGGGGGCCATGTCAACAGTCCACACAAAAGTGGGGGCCATGTCAACAGTCCACACAAACGTGGGGGCCATGTCAACAGTCCACACAAGCGTGGGGGCCATGTCAACAGTCCACACAAGCATGGTGGCCATGTCAACAATCCACACAAGCGTGGGGACCATGTCAACAGTCAACCGACATGAGGGGGGCATGTCTGCAGGCACAAACTCTTTTGCTGGTAGGCAAACCCCAGTTTTTTAGCATTTATTGATTGGATACATGAAAGTATATGAATTCATATTCATAGAGGACGATAAATGAATGGTACAAATTACCTGCTACTATTTTAAATGTGCATAGTAAATTAAACTGACAGATATCAGCAAGGGGCAGACTACACGTAAATTATATGATGCCCTTGTCATATGTAGATTTTTTATTTTTCAGTCAACATCCACAGACACATATAAGAATTTCAGACCAGAGTGTCATGTTTGACAAGGCTCTTATTTATTTGTCATGTTTATCACATTATTTTCAATGAGACATAACATACACTCCACAGTGACATAACATACACTCCACAGTGACATAACATACACTCCACAGTGACATAACATACACTCCACAGTGACATAACATACACTCCACAGTGACATAACATACACTCCACAGTGACATAACATACACTCCACAGTGACATAACATACACTCCACAGTGACATAACATACACTCCACAGTGACATAACATACACTCCACAGTGACATAACATACACTCCACAGTGACATAACATACACTCCACAGTGACATAACATACACTCCACAGTGACATAACATACACTCCACAGTGACATAACATACACTCCACAATGACATAAATACGTATCCAAAACAACTTGTACACAATTTAAAAACAGTGGAGTTGATTACAATTAAACATTTAAGTAAATGATTAATTAATTACCTAAAATAGTTTATAAGACATTTGCTTACCATTCAAATATATGTCAGTTTCCAAATTTAAACACACTTAACATAAAGTTGAATAATTAATTGAACATTAGCTACCATTTTGAATCATTAAATGGCAATTTCTAGAAACTTAAAAAAATAAAAAAACGTTTTGGTAGACACACCCCTTTATCATCGGCAAGTGCGCAGCTGTGTTCAGTAAATATTTTAATACTGTATATTCTTCTTCCTCATATTGTGCATCATTGTACTGAGGGACATTTTGCACAGTTGTGTAGTGACTTCCATAATGAATCTAATGATGCCTCGGAACAAACACTGATGTGTGAAAAAATATGCTATTACATGTTTTTGCATGTGTGTGCATGCGTACGTGTGCGCGTGCATGCGAGCATGCATGCGTGCAAGCGAGCGAGTGAGTGTGTGCATATTTGTGCGTGCATATATTCCTGCATGCTCGTGTTCAGCTGACATTTACATTGACTGACATTTACATTTAGAAATTTTTTTGGATTCACCAGCATTGACGTTCCCCTTGACGTTCCGCAAGACTCGCTACAAGTCCTGAGGCCTGACCAGTTAAACCTAGACACGGAACAACTTGGCAAGGTGTGTGTCTGCATGGCCTCTTCCAGTGAGCTACCTAACATATCTCTGTAACTTGCCACTTTGATTGTAAAGTTAACTGTATAATAATTCAGCCTGCTGACAATGAAAAAGGACTTGCTTTACTAAATTGATCTGTTCCCCATTTTGACCACCAACCTTTCATATGTAGATTGTAATTAGTTGCAATGCATTTGGTGTGGTTTCTCTTTATTTGCATGTTCTCTTCGCATAGTTGACAACTTTCTTCACTGGTTGAATCGGTTTCATCCTTTGTGTTTAAGAGGTAGTTTTGAGGTTCCTCCAGAAAGTGATCAGATAAGAAACACATGACCAGCATGGTCAATATAGGATAGTAATATTTTAATAATGATTTGATGTTATTTACCCAGCTTGGTAAATATACAAGAAAGCTACAAATTTCAATCAAAAACAATTACCAGCATTCAGTTTTTAATCTGGTTGCAATACATTTGATTGCAGAATAAAAGCCTGTGATGATAAACTAAACAATGCTTGCTTTACTGTAACTTATATGTTAGAGGATAATTGATCTGGACACCATTCTGAACATAACTGATTGAATTATTTGTGATGTGGTTTTCTATTTATTTGTTATGGGTTATTTTTCACACATTGCATCCCTTTCTTCCCAGCTGGAATTAGATCCACCCTTCTGTTTAAAATGTAGTACTGGAAATTATTTTTATTAGTTTTTCATTATTATTATTATTACTAAAACCCACATCTGCTTCATTATATCCTGCATGGCAACCTCGTAGTGGTAGGGCGTACTCCTGGGTAGGACAGAAACTCTAACATGCTCTGATCTGCTCGCCAGATATACTGGTTGAGCTAGTGCACAACAAGAAAGTGTGGAGAGAAAATGCACGTAGTTGCTGCTTCCGTTCCGTCCAAGGATGACTGGTGATGATCATGAATGCAGGCATTGTATACATCATGAAAAACAATGGTACACGTACAACTTACTATGACTTCTTTATTTTGAGTGACACGTTCTTTGTTATAGATATTTGTTTCACATGTTCTGTGAGTAGTGAGGAAAGTTTTAGATGGATTTCTTTAATGTCCTTGATTTGGTTGACATTTGAGTACATGTTTCAGGTGTCAGCCATTGCACTGCAGACATACTTGAATCTGACGCACTCACCCGATCTCTCACCGCCAGACTTTTATCTTTGAGGCTATCTTAAGGACAACATCTACCAGTGAATGTCACAATCAAAAGATGATACTAAAACAGCAATACCTGACAAAATCCGTTCAATCACTGCAGATGACTTGTCAATAAACAGTTTTGCGCATCAAATTCAAGAGAATCTGCAGCACCGAGGCTGACATCTGGAGCATATGCTCAAGTCTCAACCAATACAAGGACATTACATATATCCATCTGATACCTTCCACATTGATCATGCATCACGTGAGGCAAATATGTGCCAAAGAACGTTTCATTTGAAATAAAAATATAGTATTAGTTATATTAAGTTGTATGGTATAGTTTGTGCGTGTGTGGTTATGCTATATAACATCATCGATTGTTTGCTGTCTACATTATAGGGTCACTACGGAAATGTGTACAAAGGAAAACTGCAATGTAGCATTACAGGCAGTACACGCATCGTGGCAGTGAAGTGTCTCCGCACAGCGATGTACAAGCGATACCTGGACGAGTTTGAGAAAGAGATCTCCATTATGCAGGAGTTGTCACACGATAACATTGTGGAGTTCATAAGCTACCTGCCCCATCGACATTCTGGTTTGTTCATTGAGTGGTTTTCTAACACTGTCCTATTATCTATGGAATGTGTTAAAGGCAGTGTACAATGACTCCCATTGGATGATTGAGTGGTCTGTCAATAATTGTCGTAGAGCGACCTTTATGTAGTAAAACTGACTTAAACAAGATTTAACAAGATTGCCATCCAAGGCAAAGGCCCATAAGGCAAGTGGACAAGGAAGCCATTGGCTAATATATAGAGAGTCCAACAATGTTCATCTACGTGTAACCCGTGTAATCCTTGTTTTTAAACATATTCACACTACTAGCAGTTACACAATCTGTAAATAAGTTGTTCCATTCATTTATTGTCCTCTGTGAGAATGAGTACTTCCTGATATCCAATCTACGCTGATCTTTTACTAATGTTACTTTATGTCATCTAGTTACTCGTTTGATTTTAAACAGCAAAACTGTATTTTAAGGGATGACAAATCACGATGATAACATGTTTTGTATGGATACTATTTTTACCCAACCAGTATGTTGTAAATACTAATAAATTCAGTGTCGCAACGTACTATAAAAAGTGGCTGCTTAAATTAAAAAAGATGATGGCAATCAGCAGCGAGCTGGGAAGACTCATGATTTATAGTAGTCTTTTAAATCCCACTTTATACAGTTAAGAAGGTAAATATACTACTGCAAGTTTAAAAAAACATGAATGACATTTGTAATTTTGAGATTGAAAAAAGTTAGAGAATGGATGCATTTTAATTATATAAAACCACAAACTAGCTTCATATCAATCAACCAATGAACATCGTTGTACATTTAATTAAATTAAATTAGTATTTTGGTGTCATGACATGAAAGTGGCTTTATTATTATAATTACTTGGACTCAAGATCCACAAACATGTACATAATAAACAAATGGTGAAGTTGCATAGAAGATGAACCTAATTTCCATGATTCAACAATTCACCTCTGCCCAGTGCATGCATTTACCACTGTGTACATGAACAAAAAGAATTTGATGCTAATTATAACTTAATTTGTGCAGACACAAATAGTTTCACATGCCCCAATATTAATTGTGATGTATGCACCAATAAGTTAACCACAAATATGTATGTTTTATTTAGGCTGATTTTTGTTTTACAATTATTGTATATATTATTATTCATCATCATCTGACCTCACCTAATCCTGCACAGTGTTATTCAAGTTCAAGAAATGTCCAGAATTCAGATGCAAGTTGTTTTGGATACGTTTGGCATTGTCTCCCTGGTCTCCATGTTCTCCATGGTCTCCCTGGTCTCCATGGTCTCCCTGGTCTTCATGGTCTCCCTGGTCTCCATGGTCTCCCTGATCTCAATGGTCTCCATGGTCTCCCTGGTCTTCATGGTCTCCATGGTCTCCCTGATCTCAATGGTCTCCCTGGTCTTCATGGTCTCCATGGTCTCCCTGGTCTTCATGGTCTTCATGGTCTCCCTGGTCTCAATAGTCACCCTGGTCTCAATGGTCGCCCTGGTCTCCCTGGTTTTCATGGTCTCCCTGGTTTCAATGGTCGCCCTGGTCTCCCTGGTCTTCATGGTCTCCCTGGTCTCCATGGTCTCCCTGGTCTCCATGGTCTCCCTGGTCTCAATGGTCTCCCTGGTCTTCATGGTCTCCAAGGTTTCCCTGGTCTTCATGGTCTCCCTGGTCTCCCTGGTCTCAATGGTCGCCCTGGTCTCAATAGTCTCCCTGGTCTTCATGGTCTCCATGGTCGCCCTGGTCTCAATGGTCGCCATGGTCTCCCTGGTCGTCTCTGTCCATGCTTTGGTTGCCAAGTAACCACCTCTCTCACCACTGCTTTACTTCTGGAACAGTCACCTGCAAATTGAGATCGCTTCCATCTAATTGTATCTGAGATATTTAGTGTTTCCATGTATACTTCTCTATTTGTCATGCGTCCAAGAGAGTGCTTTCCATTTTATTATTACTGTTGAATAGGAAGATGTTACATTTGAAACCTTCAACCCAGTGACTTATTACTGGAATTAACTGCTGACCACTAACCAGATTGACTGATGTATTTCAGAACATCCGATGCAGCTGGTGATGGAGTTTGCAGAGAATGGGTGTTTAAGCCAGTACCTGCGGACACATGCAAGCATCACCCCTCAACATCTACTTACTTTCTGTGAGGAAATTGCTCAAGTGAGTTTCAGTTACTAAAGTGAGTTTCAGTTACTAAAGTGAGTTTCAGTTACTAAAGTGAGTTTCAGTTACTAAAGTGAGTTTCACATCAGGTGATATAAGGACATAGGTGTTAACTCTAACGGTTTACCCTTAATTCTTACGGTATTTCCATTTTCTTCTTATAGGCATGTAATACATTTCTTACCGGGTTTGTTTTGAGTTTTGTGTATTACGTGTTGCCAAGTCCCAACACACAATATTAAGACCATTAGAAGTGAATTATGTATAGTATCATGCCTCCACCATTTGCACGTGTTAATAAACATGTCCTTATTCTGACCTGATACGAATTCATGATTTGATTGAAGGTGGAATCTGTTCAGCAGGTGGATAAAAGATGCAACCATTGTTTGCTGCAGAAGAACAATGTTATAAATTATATTATGTACACTATATATTTGTTTGACCAAGCATTTTCAAGGAAGTTAAGTTTTAGACAATGCTCTTAAGAAAGTGATAGTGATGATTCTTGCTGCCTTCCAAAAATCTCTGTCTAAGGTACTTGAGATACTCGAAATGCTTGGTTAGAAGTAAAGATCTGTGGGGTACCAAAAAAAAACTGAAAAGATTGATTGTTCGCAATGAGAACGTCAGGGATGACGGCGTGCTGCTAAGAGTAATGAGTAGCTGTTTCTGTGTCACAGGGAGTGCAGTATCTACACAGCAAGAGCATCATCCACTGTGACTTGGCCGCGCGCAACGTCCTTGTCACTTCAGACGTACACATGAAGATCAGTGATTTTGGGTTGGCACAAATTCTCCCGCCTGATCAGGACAACTACAAATGCAGTTATACCAAGGACATACCCACCGCCTGGTTGGTAGTGACATAGATTCCGTTGGCACAAAATATGCCACCTGTGTTTGGTTATATAATATGTGCTGTTTTAATAAGCTTCAGATTAAGCATTCGTTTGATGCCATGGTCGAAAAACAGTAGATTTTCCAAGAAATTTCAGGTGACCAGATACGAATTCATGATTTTATCAAAGGCGAAATTAGTTCAGCGGGTGGGTAAAACATGTACCAATTGTTTGTTGCAGAAGAACACACTTGTGAAATGTACACCACGTGTTTGTTTGACCATTCATAAAAAATCTATTAATAAAAAATACTTAAGAAATTACGTAGTGCGCGCGCGCACGCGCGCGCACGCACGCACGCACGCACGCACGCACGCACGCACGCACGCACGCACGCACGCACGCACGCACGCACGCACGCACGCACGCACGCACGCACGCACGCACGCACGCACGCACGCACGCACGCACGCACGCACGCACGCACGCACGCACGCACGCACGCACATTTTCTCATCTATGTGTAGCCCGCCCTTATCAAATATCTGTCAATTCTATTTTTAAACATATTCACACTACTAGCATTAACACAATCATTTGGCAGTTTGTTCCATTAATTTATTACCCTCTGTGAGAAAGAGTACTTTCTCATGTTCAACCTACACTGTTCCTTAACTAATGCTGCGTTGTGTCCTCTGGTTCTACTGCCTTCTTTAAGTTTGACAAACATATTCCTGTCAACATCCTCATAACCATTCACTATTTTGAACACTTCTATTTAGTCTCCTCTTAGTCTCCTGGTCTCTAGTGTTGTCAAACCACATTGTACTAAGTGACTTTCGTAACTAAGGTCTCTAAATTCTGGAATCATTTTAGTTGCTCTTCGTTGTATTCTTTCTAGCTTTTCTATGTCCTTTTTACGATACGGCCTCCATGCTTGAATACAATATTCCAAATGTGGTCTAACTATTGATTTGTACAGGGGTACAATTAGCTGTTTCTCCTTATACATGACAGCTCTCCTAATTAGCCCTAGAATTTGATTTCCTTTCGAAGCAGCAATCCCACATTGCTCTGAAACTTTCATGTCAGCACTAAATGTTACTACTAAGTCCTTTTCTTGTCTGGTTCTACCTGTGGTTCTGTGGATATATGACGTCACAAAGTGTCATTGTTGTTTTCAGGTGTGCACCGCAGAGCCTGTTCGGTGACCGTATATTCAGTCGTGAGAGTGATGTATGGAGCTATGGAATCACTATGTGGGAAATATATAGCTTTGGCGCGAAGCCCTCCCTCTATAGTAGTAGTGGCCAGCTTCTGTCCCGTGACTCCGATATTTTAGATGCGCTACACGACGGTAGACGGCTGAAACAGCCCAACAAATGCCCGGACGACATCTACGATCTGATGAAAGATTGCTGGCATTACTACCCAGAAAAACGCATCCGTTTTGACGGCGTTGGCGGCATTATTGACATGATTCACAGCATGACGTCGAACATGCACATCTAGGTATACAGTATTCCAGTATAAAATTAAAAGTTATAGGTATTATAAGACCAATGGTTTTCATAAAGCGCTTTGTATACCGGATGCATCTGCAGCACGTTGAAGGAAGGCGAAGGAAAATAATAAAATTAGTTACGTATTTTTCATCGTTGTCCATCAATTGTCCACCAGTTAGAAACAAACACAAGTTATCACTTTACTATTCAGTACATTGCATTGTTGTGTTCCGTCTTATGTTCGCCCCCCAACTGTAAATTAATAGATGACGAAATTTATAATATGATTTTTACCCCAACATTATTGTGTTTAATGACAGCACGAATGCTTATTCGTGTCGTATTTCGTGCCACCAAATCGCGGTCAATTCCTACATCGTCGACTCCTGGCGAGCAACAAAAATACAAACACCGGAGGCATTACACTATCTGACTATCTGGCCTAACCACCGGAGCCAACAACTTCAGTCGGCCAACTTCTGTCATATGTACAACCAGGTTTCTTTTAAGGCTTTGCACATGCCCGTGTGAAATTCAAAAGTAAATACAAAAATATTGTGTTGTATATATATGTGCGCGGTAATGCGCCTGATAAAAGTAAAAACATGTTTGCCCGTGGCCGTGTGAAATGTTGCACTGCCCGTGTGAGCTGAATCTTTAAAAAAACCGTATACAACACAATGGTTTACTGAGAAACCAACATGAACTTTAAAAAAACAAAACAATGATTTTACGAAAAGTTAATACAAAACTGCTGTAGGGGAAGGCAGTGTTAGTTGAGCCATTTTTCATTATTTTTTTATATCTGGCACAATTATATTCATAAGTAAAAAATATATATTTAGTATGCAGATACGAAGTATAGTTATTGTCCTGTAGCACTGTTTTTTTAATGTTAACACTCAATGTGCGGATCGTTGCTCGTTAGAATTACATTCACAGAAGGTACCGTCACACATTTTAATTGTGCCAGAGCTTTCATTAAGCCACATAATGGCATATTTAAGGGGGGCGGTGTCGTTTCACAAGATTGCAAGGCAAATGCCCAGATGGCAAGTTAACAAGGAAGCCATTGGCTTATCGAGAATCCAACATTTTTAATCTATGTGTAATCCGCCCTCCTGAGATACGTGTCAATCTTGTTTTAAAATGTGTCAAACTTGTTTTTAAACATATTCACGCTGTAGATAATTTGTTCCATTCATCGATTGTCCTCTGCTAGAACGAGTACTTCCTGATATCCAATATGCACTGATCCTTTACTAATGTTACCCCTTGTCCTCTAGTTCTATTATCTTTCTTGAGTGAGAAAAAAATATTTCTATAAATATTTTTATACCCATTCAATATCTTAAAAACTTAAATTTGATCTCCTCTTAACCGGCTTTGTATCTATGGTTGTTAAACCACATTCTTTGTATCTAGGGTTGTTAAACCACATTCTTTGTATCTATGGTTGTTAAACCACATTCTTTGTATCTAGGGTTGTTAAACCACATTCTTTGTATCTAGAGTTGTTAAACCACATTCTTTCAGTCGTTCTTCATAACTAAGGTCTCTTCGATTGTGGAATCATTTTAGTTGCTTTACTCTGTATTCGTTCAAGCGTATCTATATCCTTCTTACGATATGGTATTCAAACTTGTATGCAGTACTCTAAAGGCATAACTATTGGTTTATACAGAGGTAAAATTTGGCCTACATTGTAGCATGGTAAACTAAAGGGTGTCGAGGTCCTATATACGCCACGTGAAGCCACGATGGTATGTATGGGTGTCGAGGTCCTATATACGCCACGTGAAGCCACGATGGTATGTATGGGTGTCGAGGTCCTATATACGCCACGTGAAGCCACGATGGTACGTACGGGTGTCGAGGTCCTATATACGCCACGTGAAGCCACGATGGTATGTATGGGTGTCGAGGTCCTATATACGCCACGTGAAGCCACGATGGTATGTATGGGTGTCGAAGTCCTATATACGCCACGTGAAGCCACGATGGTATGCTGATGCAGTCCCCAGATGGAGCGCGCAATAATGTTTGACCACTTTATTCAGCTTCCCTGCGAACAACGCCCAAATGTATACATTTCTCTTCATACGCAAGGACGGATATGTTGGGGGCCGTTCACAATTATCAACATTTTCTTATTAGCACAGATAACACTAATTATCAGACCTTCCCTCCCATCAATTACTACTTTAAAATAACGTTCAAGATTGAACGACACATGTAATGACACGATACATATATAAGACATACAATAACTACTAATGATATATAGCAGTCGGAAGCTCCCAACGAAGCCCTGTGTAAAATTGGTGCATACCGTTAGAGCTGTAGTCTTAATATGACCATGCCTCTGTGGAAAAATAGCAAACATCGCAAACCAGGCTACTGTCTCAATGTAACTGTTTTTCATTCGTCAACCATGCATCCAGCCTTAAAATAGTGATACTTCCCCTCCGGTTCTAGTTGGCACCATTATTATAACAGTGGAACCAGAGTGGGTAGCCGACCCTTGAATGCTTCCAGGGTGGGTGATTATGCACTCAGGCAGCTGCGTGCGTGCGTGCGTGCGTGCGTGCGTGGGTGCGTGCGTGCGTGCGTGCGTGCGTGCGTGCGTGCGTGCGTGCGTGCGTGCGTGCGTGCGTGCGTGCGTGCATGTTTTCGTTCGCTGTGTGCACCACTCGTTTCGGACGTCTGCGGTTAATGTTGATCGAAACGCGAAACATGTTTCTGTTTAAAAAAGCAATTTTGTGTGCCGTGTGCGTTCGGCTTAAGTCATCATCACGTTCCGCAAAAAATCACTCGCTCTAGCAGCGCCGCCTAACGAGTGAAAATGCACATCGACACGATTTTAGATATCAAACCAGTTTGATTTGAACTAATACTAAACAATATACGTTTTTTTGGACGTTAATAACCACCCATCACTTGCTATGCTTAGTCTTCACTTCACTTTCCCATAACCCCTAAGGATCGTTGGGGCACCATTGATGACTTTCTAACCAGCTCTCTCCATGTTTCCCTGTTCTCGACAGCCCTCTGGGAGTCAGTGAACTCCATTCCTGTCCACTTTTTGATGTTGTCTTCCCACCTCTTCTTCTGTCTACCTCTTCGTCTCCCCGTCTTACGGTACCTTGCAAGATAGTCTTTGCAAGGCGAGATGATCGTGATACATGGCCGTACCACTTCAGTTTACGCTTCTTAACTGTTGTAAGAAGGTCGTCATATGGTCCGATGGCTTGTTTAATCTTGTTGCGGACAGCTTCGTTAGTAACATGGTCTTTGTATGATATGCGCAAGATCTTCCGAAAGCATCTCATTTCCATGGCTTGTATCCTCTTCTGTAGATCTGCTGAGAGGGTCCATGTTTCAGAAGCATACAGAAAGATGGACATGACAAGGGAGCGCATCAGCCTTATTTTCGAACTGACCGTAATGTTTCTGTCGTTCCATAAGGGTTTCAACCTTGTTAGTGCTGCTGTTATCTGTGCAATCCTGGCAAGTATCTTCGGTTTGGAACCCTCATCTGAGATAATTGATCCCAAGTACATAAAGCTTGTTACTGTCTCAAGTATCTGTCCATTAACTTTGACCTCTGTGCCTTGTGTGTTGTTTGTCATCAGTTTGGTCTTTTCGGCACTGAGCTCCATGCCGTATGATGTAGATGTTTTCTCGAGGCGCTCCACCAAATTGACTAGTTCTTGTTCATCTCCTGCTAAGCCGTCGATGTCGTCAGCAAAACGAATGCTGACAGTGCCTTGATGGTTTTCTAAAGCATCAGTCATGATCCTTTCCAGAAAAATGTTGAAGAGTGTTGGTGATAGTAGGCATCCTTGTCAAACTCCGACTGTTGTTCGAAACCAGTCTCCTATGCTGCTGTTGAAGATTACTGCACTGGTGACATTGTCATATAGGTGTTCAATGGTTCGGACAAGCTTGGAGCCAATGTTGTACTTCCTCATGGTTGCCCATAGGGCCGCATGCCATACCTTATCAAAGGCCTTTTTGAAATCTATGAAGACATGATACAGGCTTTGCTGATGTTGAAGGTGTTTCTCGCAAAGGATTCTAAGTTTGAAGATATGTTCACTGGTGCTCCGTCCTGCTCGAAAACCCGCTTGTTCTTCAGCGATGATCTCTTCTGCCTGGAGTTTGAGTCTGTTGAGTAGTATCTTCAACATAACTTTGCTCGGGTGGCTGATGAGGCTGATTGTTCTGTAATTTTGGCACATCTGTAGGTTGCCTTTCTTGGGAAGTGTGATGATCAGTGACTGAGTCCATGGGGTGGGCCATTCTCATGTCTGCCAGATCTTGTTGCAGATTGTTGTAAGTGTGGTAATCAAAGCTTCTCCCCCAGCTTGAACCAGTTCTGCTGGTATGTTATCAGTTCCAGCTGACTTTCCTTTTTTCAGAGACTTTACTGCAGCCTCCACTTCCTCACGAAGAATAGGGTAGTCGTCCTCTTCAGTAGTCGGTGGACAATTTAGTACTACTGGGTCTCCGTTGGTGTTGTGGCTGTACAATTCTGAGCAGTATTCTGTCCATCGATTGAGGATCTGCTGTTCTTCTGTCAGGCATTTCCCTGATTTGTCTTGGATAGTGGTAGTTATCCCTTTCTTCACTGATGTCAGGTCTTTCACTATTTGATAAGCTTTCTTGCTGTTGTTTTTGCTAAAGCTGTCTTCAATTTCACAGCATTGTTCTGCTATCCAGTTATCTTTTGCTCTTCTCATATCTTGTTTGATCTTCTTGTTGACTTCTCTGTATTTTAAAATGCTTAGTCACTCCCTGTAATTAGTTATTTCCAGTAGCCAATTACTCCTAATAGTTAGTTACAGTTAGTTACGCGAAGTTGTGAGTTACTTCCAGTTGCTAATAAGGTGAAGTCAGTGTTAGTTGAGCCACTGGGTTAGTTGAGACCAGGCCCTTAGCCAGGGACCCGTCTGCCCGTCTTGAAGACGGGCAAATGTCTTAGGACGACGGGTAGAATAAAAATAAAAGACTGGTTTTTCTTTTTACAAGATGACATTTTTTCACAAGAAAATTGTTTGAACTGTCTTAGACGTAGTTGATGACTTAGCGCACGCGGTCGTGATTCGACGAATGTTGTCGGCGGCAGAATAGCGAATACCGCCGATCTATAGGACTATATATTTGTGTAACCTTGACATCGTTGGAAAATAATGATACTGCGGTTGATCTCTATTTATTGTAATCGTGTGTCATTGGATGGGAAACGCGTTATGTGGCGTTTCTCAGTACCTATCCATTGGTACTCTCATTTGAAGAAACAATCCCGTGACCCGGATGTTGTGGTGCGAATTCAAAATGACACTTGCCAAGCGAGTGAAAAGATGTGATAATGTCAGCGTCAAAGTTCACGACAGTCGATGTCTTTTTCGTAAACGTGAATAAAAGCAGCGTTCCTACGATTGTCCCTGAACAGTCCGAGTCAGCATTCTTTGTTACATTGGTGGAGATCCATAATGTTGATGTGCCTGTCGCTAGTAACCAAGACGCTGTATTGTCGCCCACCGCTGGAACTACGCAGTGGCCAAGCGCGATCGTGGTAGACTTTGAAATTGAGTCTGATTCGGGCTCTGATTCACATACATAACCGGCGTGTAGGCCCTACTATCGGCAGCAGTTTTCCGGTTCCTCAACTCGAACGGCAGGCAAACCACGAACGATTAGGCTGTGCTCAGTCTAGTAAATTCATTTTGTTATTTGTCCAATAGGCAATACTCAATCTGGATGATTGCTGTTTTATCAAATAAGTAATGCTTCAATGTATTACTTTCATAACCAGTTGTGTTACTGAGTGCTATATCTTCTCTTTTTATTTGTTGTATTGCTTTACTTTTATTGTAAAACATTTGATTTTGAGTGTGACTGTAATCATATTATTTTTTTATATTAGATGTATTTGCATGCATGTACTTAAAGTCTTAAGATGCTTCAAACATTACTTCCATGCTTACATATTTAAAATAAAGTTTCAAGTTACCTTTTTCATGAACCTTCATGTGTTGGTTCTTCTTCTATTAGTATTATTACTGTGCAGGTGATAACGCCAACATCGCTGCACAGCTAGTAAGACTCGACTGGGCCAATAATGTTAAACCGGACTTAGCCTGCCATTGATAAAACCTAATTCGGGCAATAATGGCGGTCATTTGACATTTGCCCAACTTGCATTGGCCTACCAGTTCAAAAACCAGATGGGCCATTAATGGCTGTCATTATATCAACCAGCATTGGCTTGCCAATGAAACAAATCAATTGGGCCAATAATGACTGTCATAGACGCAACGGCTTCCACGGAAGCCGTTCGCGCGTTTCTAACCGCAGGTTAGAATGTTCAAGACTGGCGAAATTTTATTTCTGGCTAAGGGCCTGGTTGAGACACCCATGTTTCCAAGGAAACTACAACAGCGACAGCTACATGGTGATCACCAATGATTGAACATGTTATTAGAACATGAATGACGTACAATAAGTGTCATTTGTCACAACGGTCAGAACATGTGAGTTAAAAGTATGTTTTTTGATGATTTTAGAAACTTGGTGATAGTTATTAATGTCTGCTGGTATGTAAACTATCAACCCACGTGATCAGACTTTATTGTCGATGCACAAACAAAAATGGTTTAATTATGCACAGGGAAGAACATTATTAACATCACTTCGCGCATTAATGAGAAGTCAATTAAAAAAGCTTAATTGTCGAAACGGGGTTAGTTGAGTCACCCACAACCCCAGGGCGGATTAGTGGAGCAGGGGCTAAAGAACGAAGACGAGTGTTCTTTACCACAAAATACATCAAACAATTATTTTTTCCGACCAAATTAGTACATCGGATAGCTACAAGCCAACACATTAGCAATTAGTTACACTGGTTGCGATTGGCATATACGTTTATATTAAACAAGTGTGTCGATTTATTAATTAAGTGTGTGTACTTGTCAGAGACGTGTTGTACCCATGGAGTAAATGTGTTGGCTGAGTTGGTATGAAATTTTAGTACAAGGCTTACAGGAATTATACAAATAAAGCATTTACGCAACTTACGCTGCACTGTGGCTCAACTTACCCCACACCAAGTGTTGAGCCAACTTACCAACCCTGTTTGATTCAGCTATATATAATTATCAATGCATGCTAGATATATTATCTTGGTATAAAATTATCTAATAATAATCATAGTTTATGTGAGTAAAATCAAGTTTGACTTATGAGTTTGATTGTGCCTTAGATATCAAAAAGAATACAAAATGGCTCAACTAACACTGGCTTCCCCTACTCCCTTTCTTTATCTCACCTATCTTCTTCGTTCTATCTTTGGCCACCTGTTTAGCTCCAGTCCGTGTCACTTTCTGTTTCCCTTCAGGTGTCTACGTTAGAGCCGTCAGTCAGTGGCTGTCTTCTTTCATGCAAAGAAAATGTCCTATCCAATACCATGCCAATACCATGGTCTTGTCCTAACGTTTATGCTGATCTTCTTTAACTTCGCTTTAATGTAGATATCTTTATTTGACACTACAGTTGGCAATCGAACGTTCAGTGGTTACATATTCCTAATAGTTAGGTACTCACAGTAGTTATTTACTTCCAGTAGTTACTTACCCCAAGTAGTTATTTACTCCAAGTAGTTAATTACACCAAGTAGTTACATACTACAAGTAGTTACTTACTCCCAGTAGTTACTTACTCCGAGCATTTACTTACTCCAAGCAGTCAGTTACTCCAAGTAGTTACTCCGAGTATTTACTTACTCCAAGCAGTCAGTTACTCCAAGTAGTTACTTACTCCGAGTATTTACTTACTCCAAGCAGTCAGTTACTCCAAGTAGTTACTTACTCCGAGTATTTACTTACTCCAAGCAGTCAGTTACTCCAAGTAGTTACTTACTCCGAGTATTTACTTACTCCAAGCAGTCAGTTACTCCAAGCAGTTACTTACTCCAAGCAGTTAGTTACTCCAAGTAGTTAGTTACTCCAAGTAATTAGTTACTTTCAGTATTTAGTTACTTCCAGTAGTTACTTACTCCAAGTAATTAGTTACTCCCAGTGGTTAGTTACTCCCAGTATTTAGTTACTTCCAGTAGTGTTCCAATAACTACAACTTGACTGTGGGACATCACCACATATTTAATGTTCTTAGACGTTCGTTATGGCTGATGGTGTAAAATGGTAATATACGCACCTAGAATGCGACCAATCCGTTTCAGACACTTCACAAGGTGGAGAACGTCTTCAGCACTTTTATTGTAGGCTAAAAATTAGTCCCGCTTATCCGACTCTCGCTCGGGGGGGGGTGTACTTAGAGGTGCCTCAAACAGGTGTGTGTGTGTGTGCGTGCGTGCGTGCGTGCGTGCGTGCGTGCGTGTGTGTGTGTCATTTATTTGTTTCCAGTATATAGTAGTGTCATCAGCAAACAATACAGTTTTGCAGTATTTTACACATAACTGAAGATCGTTTATATATAAAATAAACGAGAGCAGACCGAGGATAGACCCCTGTGTGATACCATATGTAATGTCCTGCTGAAGCGAATCACTATTATTATACTTAACATATTGTTTCCTGTTTGAGAAATAAATGTTAAACAATTTGAGTGGAGTAACCTTTATTCCATAGTATTCAAGTTTAAGTAATATGATTTGATGGTCGATAGTATCAATCCTTAGATCCAGAAAAACACTAAGGACCGAGTCATTTTTTCTAGTGCATTGATAACATTATTAGTAAGAGCGGTTATAACATTGGTTGTTGAATGTTTCTCACGAAAGCCATATTGGTTATGGTTCAATATGTTGTTTTTCTGTATAAAATCCTTTTATGCACAACTTTTCCCAGTATTTTAGAAATTGAGGGTAACAAAGATACAGGTCTATAATTTGAAAATTCCTCTGTACAATTTTTTTTGGGATTTAATTTTGACAGTTTTCATTGGTGCGAAAGACTGAATGACATAATTAAGTTGTTCAGTAAATTCTCTAAGCGCATTATCTATGTCTAACTGATGTAAATACATCCAATCAATTTCTCGGAGTGCAGATATTATGTAACAAATGGATGTATCAGATATGGGTCTATGTTTGAATATTAACGGCTCATTTGATTTTTTTCAAGGATTCCGCTTGCCAATAAACATAATATAGGCAAGTGGTCAGCTATATCACTTTATTGGTATGCCAGAGTGAAAAAAAGGGTTGTATGTCGTACATATTATATATATTATCAATAGGGGTAGCGGATGTATGGGTGATACACTTGGTGTGGTGATCGTGGGAATGGTGTTAGTCGCTAGGTGTGTGTGTTTGTAGTCGGTTGGATGAGGGTTTATATGTGTCTATTTTTAGGTAGTCAAAATGTTGATCAGTGCCAATTATGACATGATTGTTTGAACTTTGCCTCTTATTTAGTATTGACTCATATCTTTGGATAGATGAAATAATATTTGAATTATGGATCCGGTATATTTCGCCAACGACTGAGGTGTTGCCATTACTACTAGATTCAATAAATATAGATTCGAATTCACCCTCTACAAAAATATCAAGGTCTTCACGAAGATTATACTGAATATTGTCACGTACATACATAGCGACACCACATTAAAATTTAATCTTCCTATTTTTGTAAATAAAATTATAATTAAGCAGTTTAAAATATGCTCATTGTCGTCAATTAGAAAAGTTTCACATAATAAGATATAATCCATTTCAACATGTGCATCAGATAGTTGTGACAGTAGCATTTTAAGCTAATCAAATTTGGATGAGAGTCCTTGTATGTTTAGATGGGGTACTTTATATTGAAAATGAGTATGAACAAAATTATCGGAAAGTATATGGTGAACGTCAAAGTAATTACTATTTATATTAGCTAAGTTAAAAGGATTTGTTTAGACGTCTTAGTTTTGGATATATGTATCAAACAAGTGCGTGAGGTCTAACTCAGTATAATTACTTAATATATTATCCATCGTTTCTTGGGTCTAATTAGCTTAAGGATCGGATAGTGCAATGTTAAGTCATAAAAGAGCGAATACGTTTCTGTGCTGAGGCTAGGTAAGTAAAACATATATTTCGGCAATCTCGGTTTACACCAATGCAAATTGGTGTATAATTATTTAATTATCAGGGAAAGGATGTTTGCACTCAGCACTGGGTACACACCAACATGATAAAGAGCAGTAAGTATACGTTTTTAAAAGACTTACGCTAACGGATAAGTGGTATGTAATAACGATACTTAAATCCAACATAATTACATATATAGCGGTCTGTGTAGAAATCATTGTTAACAAAAAATTATAAATGAAAAGAAGAAATACATTAAATAAAAAAAACATAACAAATGTTGAAATGGAGAGCTTCCTTATTCAGCACCAGGAGAGATAATGTATTAGATATAGTTTTGACTTCCCAAGATGAATTAGTGGACACAATACACGAACCATTGGATAACAGTGATCATAATCAAATACATTTTGACATCAAAGTAAAACCAGAAGGGACATACAACCATTATATACAATAGAACCTGAAATGGGCAACCCGTGTTTTGTGACCCGTCTTGTACAACCGCTCTGTTTTTCCCTTTAATCGTCTTGTCAATGTTAATTGATCGGGGAGCACTGATCCCAATTTTGAGGGTTGTGGACACCTCGTGCTATTGTTGGTTTCCCTCCCTCTTTGCTGCATATTCTAAGCCTTTGTGTACTATGCTAGGATCTGTTGGACCAGAAGGGATCATGGAGATATGTCCAATACATGTGACTGGCACTGTTGGCATCAGCTTCGTGAAGAAGGCATTCCAACCTGGTCAATGGTCACTTTCGAGCTGTAATATATTTGTAGGCGGGGAACGGCACAATTGCCACGCCATGTTCATATGATGGAAGGACGGATCACGTTGAGGTTGCAAATCTGCAGGCGTCATCTTTAAAATGATCTGGCTTTACGCCTTTTACTCAGAGAAATGTAGTGAGAGAGAGAGAGAGAGAGAGAGAGAGAGAGAGAGAGAGACCAAATTACTCGAAATAACCAAGAGTAATGTGTAATTAATGTTTACTGTTTATTAATTTATATCGCGCCAAATCTATACAATTATATTTTATATGATAAAATACAAATATCTTAAAATAGAATAAGTCTTCTTGTAAACACTGGCTACACAACCTGTAGTGCCATCTGGCGAATGTAGCCTCGATGTCGTCGATGTTTGGTACGCTGTAATGGTGAGTTCCATTGTTTTCTCTTGCAGACATGTATAACGTGTAACAATCACATGTTCACAAAAAGACAACTATTTAGAAAAACCGTTTCAATTTAGGATAGTTTGACAAAACCACGCGCGCATTCATACTCAAATAAAGAATTTTAATATTACTACTATTATAAATCTTTCAATGCAGTATGGAGTTGTTCCACAGGATTTCAAATGAGCTCTTGTGAATCCTCTTATTAAAAACAAATTCTATGCAAAAATGACCTAAATAATTATGCTGGCAGTTTGCCATGTGGGTATGGGCTACCTAATGTTTTGTACTGTGTAGGCGCTGGCATTCTGCCATGTGGGTCTGGGCTACCAAATGTTTTGTACTGTGTAGGTGCTGGCATTCTGCCATGTGGGTCTGGGCTACCAAATGTTTTGTACTGTGTAGGTGCTGGCATTCTGCCATGTGGGTCTGGGCTACCAAGTGTTCCTCCACTACATTCACCGCGTGATCCTGCTCCTGGTGCTGGCCGCTTGTGTCGCCGTGATCTTTGTCGTCCAGTCCGTGTGGGCCGAGGGCTTCCAACTCGAGCTCATCTCTGTCATGGTAAGAGACAGTGGCTTACAACTATGTTGTTTATTTAATCTGCTTTTCTACACTTTTTGGAGTTCGTTCAAAACATGTCATATGATGTATGTAAACTTCTGTGTATTATTTTTCATTTTAACTTGTTCATGTGTATGCAGTGTACTTATAAATCGTGTTGAGTTTGGTGTTTTCTTTGTCAGATCACTGGGCCGTTCCTCCATGTGTCCGCCGTGGTAGTGATGACATTCCTCACATGGTTTATAGCAGGGCAACTGATCCTACTGCAGTGTGCATGTAAGTACAACTGATCCTACAGCAGTATGCATGTAAGTACAACTGATCCTACTGCAGTGTGCATGTAAGTACAACTGATCCTACAGCAGTATGCATGTAAGTACAACTGATCCTACTGCAGTGTACATGTAAGTACAACTGATCCTACAGCAGTGTGCATGTAAGTACAACTGATCCTACTGCAGTGTGCATGTAAGTACAACTGATCCTACTGCAGTGTGCATGTAAGTACAACTGATCCTGCTGCAGTGTGCATGTAAGTACAACTGATCCTGCTGCAGTGTGCATGTAAGTACAACTGATCCTGCTGCAGTGTGCATGTAAGTACAACTGATCCTACTCCAGTGTGCATGTAAGTACAACTGATCCTGCTGCAGTGTGCATGTAAGTACAACTGATCCTGCTGCAGTGTGCATGTAAGTACAACTGATCCTGCTGCAGTGTGCATGTAAGTACAACTGATCCTACTGCAGTGTGCATGTAAGTATAACTGATCCTACTGCAGTGTGCATGTAAGTACAACTGATCCTACTCCAGTGTGCATGTAAGTACAACTGATCCTACTGCAGTGTGCATGTAAGTACAACTGATCCTACTGCAGTGTGCATGTAAGTATAACTGATCCTACTCCAGTGTGCATGTAAGTATAACTGATCCTACTCCAGTGTGCATGTAAGTACAACTGATCCTACGCCAGTGTTCATGTAAGTACAACTGATCCTACTCCAGTGTGCATGTAAGTACAACTGATCCTACTGCAGTGTGCATGTAAGTGCAACTGATCCTACTGCAGTGTGCATGTAAGTATAACTGATCCTACTCCAGTGTGCATGTAAGTACAACTGATCCTATGCCAGTGTTCATGTAAGTACAACTGATCCTATGCCAGTGTTCATGTAAGTACAACGGATTCTATGCCAGTGTTCATGTAAGTACAGACAACTGATTATTAAAGACCCTACATAATAATGATCTGGCTAGAGAGACCTGTCCTCTTGGAATTCTATTTTAACAAAACCCAACAAACTTTTTCTCCATTTGCAACATGTTTTTGTCGTAATACAAAAAACCACGATAAAAACTGTCTACACATGGCATCATTGTCATGGGGGAAACTGGTTATACAGTGGATGTTATGCTTTCAGGGCGCAGGGCGTGCTGGCTGGGCCTCTACATCACTGTCATGGCGTCCCTCTACTTATCACCCATGTCCATCAACTCTCCGTGTATCGGGCCATCCAAGGACCTGCCACAGCGCCCCCTGCTGGTAGCACACAGAGGCGCAGCAGATGTGAGTCTTTGCGGCGATTAGTTTGTAGAATCGGATGAAAAAAGAATTATAGTCAAAACTTCAGCGTACAGTGGGTAGTGTCCCACATTGAAAGAGCTTGACAGATCCATTCTCTGATACAAGTTGATTTCTATGTTGTTCTACAGTGCGCTTTGTATTTGTTATATTGATGTTTAAGTTGCAAACAGGAAATCTACTTTTGTGCGACTGTCCCTGGTCCTATGGTAATACTGGATGTAATGGCCAGTGGTGGGTCTAACATTTTGTGCGACTGTCCCTGGTCCTATGGTAATACTGGATGTAATGGCCAGTGGTGGGTCTAACATTTTGTGCGACTGTCCCTGGTCCTATGGTAATACTGGATGTAATGGCCAGTGGTGGGTCTAACATTTTGTGCGACTGTCCCTGGTCCTATGGTAATACTGGATGTAATGGCCAGTGGTGGGTCTAACATTTTGTGCGACTGTCCCTGGTCCTATGGTAATACTGGATGTAATGGCCAGTGGTGGGTCTAACATTTTGTGCGACTGTCCCTGGTCCTATGGTAATACTGGATGTAATGGCCAGTGGTGGGTCTAACATTTTGTGCGACTGTCCCTGGTCCTATGGTAATACTGGATGTAATGGCCAGTGGTGGGTCTAACATTTTGTACGACTGTCCCTGGTCCTATGGTAATACTGGATGTAATGGCCAGTGGTGGGTCTAACATTTTGTGCGACTGTCCCTGGTCCTATGGTAATACTGGATGTAATGGCCAGTGGTGGGTCTAACATTTTGTGCGACTGTCCCTGGTCCTATGGTAATACTGGATGTAATGGCCAGTGGTGGGTCTAACATTTTGTGCGACTGTCACTGGTCCTATGGTAATACTGGATGTAATGGCCAGTGGTGGGTCTAACATTTTGTGCTACTGTCCCTGGTCCTATGGTAATACTGGATGTAATGGCCAGTGGTGGGTCTAACATTTTGTGCGACTGTCACTGGTCCTACGGTAATACTGGATGTAATGGCCAGTGGTGGGTCTAACATTTTGTGCGACTGTCCCTGGTCCTATGGTAATACTGGATGTAATGGCCAGTGGTGGGTCTAACATTTTGTGCGACTGTCCCTGGTCCTATGGTAATACTGGATGTAATGGCCAGTGGTGGGTCTAACATTTTGTGCTACTGTCCCTGGTCCTATGGTAATACTGGATGTAATGGCCAGTGGTGGGTCTAACATTTTGTGCGACTGTCCCTGGTCCTATGGTAATACTGGATGTAATGGCCAGTGGTGGGTCTAACATTTTGTGCGACTGTCCCTGGTCCTATGGTAATACTGGATGTAATGGCCAGTGGTGGGTCTAACATTTTGTGCGACTGTCCCTGGTCCTATGGTAATACTGGATGTAATGGCCAGTGGTGGGTCTAACATTTTGTGCGACTGTCCCTGGTCCTATGGTAATACTGGATTTAATGGCCAGTGGTGGGTCTAACATTTTGTACGACTGTCCCTGGTCCTATGGTAATACTGGATGTAATGGCCAGTGGTGGGTCTAACATTTTGTGCGACTGTCCCTGGTCCTATGGTAATACTGGATGTAATGGCCAGTGGTGGGTCTAACATTTTGTGCGACTGTCCCTGGTCATATGGTAATACTGGATGTAATGGCCAGTGGTGGGTCTAACATTTTGTGCGACTGTCACTGGTCCTATGGTAATACTGGATGTAATGGGCAGTGGTGGGTCTAACATTTTATGCGACTGTCACTGGTCCTATGGTAATACTGGATGTAATGGGCAGTGGTGGGTCTAACATTTTGTGCGACTGGTCCTATGGTAATACTGGATGTAATGGCCAGTGGTGGGTCTAACATTTTGTGCGACTGTCCCTGGTCCTATGGTAATACTGGATTTAATGGCCAGTGGTGGGTCTAACATTTTGTGCGACTCACTGGTCCTATGGTAATACTGGATGTAATGGACAGTGGTGGGTCTAACATTTTGTGCGACTGTCCCTGGTCCTATGGTAATACTGGATGTAATGGACAGTGGTGGGTCTAACATTTTGTGCGACTGTCCCTGGTCCTATGGTAATACTGGATGTAATGGCCAGTGGTGGATCTAACATTTTGTGCGACTGTCCCTGGTCCTATGGTAATACTGGATGTAATGGCCAGTGGTGGGTCTAACATTTTGTGCAACTGTCCCTTGTACTATGGTAATACTGGATGTAATGGCCAGTGGTGGGTCTAACATTTTGTGCGACTGTCACTGGTCCTATGGTAATACTGGATGTAATGGCCAGTGGTGGGTCTAACATTTTGTGCGACTGTCCCTTGTACTATGGTAATACTGGATGTAATGGCCAGTGGTGGGTCTAACATTTTGTGCGACTGTCACTGGTCCTATGGTAATACTGAATGTAATGGCCAGTGGTGGGTCTAACATTTTGTGCGACTGTCACAGGTCCTATGGTAATACAGGATGTAATGGCCAGTGGTGGGTCTAACATTTTGTGCGACTGTCCCTGTTCCTATGGTAATACTGGATGTAATGGCCAGTAGTGGGTCTAACATTTTGTGCGACTGTCCCTGGTCCTATGGTAATACTGGATGTAATGGCCAGTGGTGGGTCTAACATTTTGTGCGACTGTCCCTGGTCCTATGGTAATACTGGATGTAATGGCCAGTGGTGGGTCTAACATTTTGTGCGACTGTCCCTGGTCCTATGGTAATACTGGATGTAATGGCCAGTGGTGGGTCTAACATTTTGTGCGACTGTCCCTGGTCCTATGGTAATACTGGATGTAATGGCCAGTGGTGGGTCTAACATTTTGTGCGACTGTCCCTGGTCCTATGGTAATACTGGATGTAATGGCCAGTGGTGGGTCTAACATTTTGTGCGACTGTCCCTGGTCCTATGGTAATACTGGATGTAATGGCCAGTGGTGGGTCTAACATTTTGTGCGACTGTCCCTGGTCCTATGGTAATACTGGATGTAATGGCCAGTGGTGGGTCTAACATTTTGTGCGACTGTCCCTGGTCCTATGGTAATACTGGATGTAATGGCCAGTGGTGGGTCTAACATTTTGTGCGACTGTCCCTGGTCCTATGGTAATACTGGATGTAATGGCCAGTGGTGGGTCTAACATTTTGTGCGACTGTCCCTGGTCCTATGGTAATACTGGATGTAATGGCCAGTGGTGGGTCTAACATTTTGTGCGACTGTCCCTTGTACTATGGTAATACTGGATGTAATGGCCAGTGGTGGGTCTAACATTTTGTGCGTCTGTCACTGGTCCTATGGTAATACTGAATGTAATGGCCAGTGGTGGGTCTAACATTTTGTGCGACTGTCCCTGGTCATATGGTAATACTGGATGTAATGGCCAGTGGTGGGTCTAACATTTTGTGCGACTGTCACTGGTCCTATGGTAATACTGGATGTAATGGGCAGTGGTGGGTCTAACATTTTGTGCGACTGTCACTGGTCCTATGGTAATACTGGATGTAATGGGCAGTGGTGGGTCTAACATTTTGTGCGACTGGTCCTATGGTAATACTGGATGTAATGGCCAGTGGTGGGTCTAACATTTTGTGCGACTGTCACTGGTCCTATGGTAATACTGGATTTAATGGCCAGTGGTGGGTCTAACATTTTGTGCGACTCACTGGTCCTATGGTAATACTGGATGTAATGGACAGTGGTGGGTCTAACATTTTGTGCGACTGTCCCTGGTCCTATGGTAATACTGGATGTAATGGACAGTGGTGGGTCTAACATTTTGTGCGACTGTCCCTGGTCCTATGGTAATACTGGATGTAATGGCCAGTGGTGGGTCTAACATTTTGTGCGACTGTCCCTGGTCCTATGGTAATACTGGATGTAATGGCCAGTGGTGGGTCTAACATTTTGTGCGACTGTCCCTTGTACTATGGTAATACTGGATGTAATGGCCAGTGGTGGGTCTAACATTTTGTGCGACTGTCACTGGTCCTATGGTAATACTGGATGTAATGGCCAGTGGTGGGTCTAACATTTTGTGCGACTGTCCCTTGTACTATGGTAATACTGGATGTAATGGCCAGTGGTGGGTCTAACATTTTGTGCGACTGTCACTGGTCCTATGGTAATACTGAATGTAATGGCCAGTGGTGGGTCTAACATTTTGTGCGACTGTCACAGGTCCTATGGTAATACAGGATGTAATGGCCAGTGGTGGGTCTAACATTTTGTGCGACTGTCCCTGGTCCTATGGTAATACTGGATGTAATGGCCAGTGGTGGGTCTAACATTTTGTGCGACTGTCCCTGGTCCTATGGTAATACTGGATGTAATGGCCAGTGGTGGGTCTAACATTTTGTGCGACTGTCCCTGGTCCTATGGTAATACTGGATGTAATGGCCAGTGGTGGGTCTAACATTTTGTGCGACTGTCCCTGGTCCTATGGTAATACTGGATGTAATGGCCAGTGGTGGGTCTAACATTTTGTGCGACTGTCCCTGGTCCTATGGTAATACTGGATGTAATGGCCAGTGGTGGGTCTAACATTTTGTGCGACTGTCACTGGTCCTATGGTAATACTGAATGTAATGGCCAGTGGTGGGTCTAACATTTTGTGCGACTGTCACAGGTCCTATGGTAATACAGGATGTAATGGCCAGTGGTGGGTCTAACATTTTGTGCGACTGTCCCTGGTCCTATGGTAATACTGGATGTAATGGCCAGTGGTGGGTCTAACATTTTGTGCGACTGTCCCTGGTCCTATGGTAATACTGGATGTAATGGCCAGTGGTGGGTCTAACATTTTGTGCGACTGTCCCTGGTCCTATGGTAATACTGGATGTAATGGCCAGTGGTGGGTCTAACATTTTGTGCGACTGTCCCTGGTCCTATGGTAATACTGGATGTAATGGCCAGTGGTGGGTCTAACATTTTGTACGACTGTCCCTGGTCCTATGGTAATACTGGATGTAATGGCCAGTGGTGGGTCTAACATTTTGTGCGACTGTCCCTGGTCCTATGGTAATACTGGATGTAATGGCCAGTGGTGGGTCTAACATTTTGTGCGACTGTCCCTGGTCCTATGGTAATACTGGATGTAATGGCCAGTGGTGGGTCTAACATTTTGTGCGACTGTCACTGGTCCTATGGTAATACTGGATGTAATGGCCAGTGGTGGGTCTAACATTTTGTGCTACTGTCCCTGGTCCTATGGTAATACTGGATGTAATGGCCAGTGGTGGGTCTAACATTTTGTGCGACTGTCCCTGGTCCTATGGTAATACTGGATGTAATGGCCAGTGGTGGGTCTAACATTTTGTGCGACTGTCCCTGGTCCTATGGTAATACTGGATGTAATGGCCAGTGGTGGGTCTAACATTTTGTGCGACTGCCACTGGTCCTATGGTAATACTGGATGTAATGGCCAGTGGTGGGTCTAACATTTTGTGCTACTGTCCCTGGTCCTATGGTAATACTGGATGTA
This sequence comes from Lamellibrachia columna, assembly GCA_963662155.1. NCBI lineage: Eukaryota > Metazoa > Annelida > Polychaeta > Sabellida > Siboglinidae > Lamellibrachia > Lamellibrachia columna. The sequence goes on along the minus strand of OY759273.1, from coordinate 14,070,265 downwards.
ATGGCCAGTGGTGGGTCTAACATTTTGTGCGACTGTCCCTGGTCCTATGGTAATACTGGATGTAATGGCCAGTGGTGGGTCTAACATTTTGTGCGACTGTCCCTGGTCCTATGGTAATACTGGATGTAATGGCCAGTGGTGGGTCTAACATTTTGTGCGACTGTCCCTGGTCCTATGGTAATACTGGATGTAATGGCCAGTGGTGGGTCTAACATTTTGTGCGACTGTCCCTGGTCCTATGGTAATACTGGATTTAATGGCCAGTGGTGGGTCTAACATTTTGTGCGACTGTCCCTGGTCCTATGGTAATACTGGATGTAATGGCCAGTGGTGGGTCTAACATTTTGTGCGACTGTCCCTGGTCCTATGGTAATACTGGATGTAATGGCCAGTGGTGGGTTTAACATTTTGTGCGACTGTCCCTGGTCATATGGTAATACTGGATGTAATGGCCAGTGGTGGGTCTAACATTTTGTGCGACTGTCACTGGTCCTATGGTAATACTGGATGTAATGGGCAGTGGTGGGTCTAACATTTTGTGCGACTGGTCCTATGGTAATACTGGATGTAATGGCCAGTGGTGGGTCTAACATTTTGTGCGACTGTCCCTGGTCCTATGATAATACTGGATTTAATGGCCAGTGGTGGGTCTAACATTTTGTGCGACTCACTGGTCCTATGGTAATACTGGATGTAATGGACAGTGGTGGGTCTAACATTTTGTGCGACTGTCCCTGGTCCTATGGTAATACTGGATGTAATGGCCAGTGGTGGGTCTAACATTTTGTGCGACTGTCCCTGGTCCTATGGTAATACTGGATGTAATGGCCAGTGGTGGGTCTAACATTTTGTGCGACTGTCCCTTGTACTATGGTAATACTGGATGTAATGGCCAGTGGTGGGTCTAACATTTTGTGCGACTGTCCCTGGTCCTATGGTAATACTGGATGTTATGGCCAGTGGTGGGTCTAACATTTTGTGCGACTATCCCTGGTCCTATTGTAATACTGGATGTAATGGCCAGTGGTGGGTCTAACATTTTGTGCGACTGTCCCTGGTCCTATGGTAATACTGGATGTTATGGCCAGTGGTGGGTCTAACATTTTGTGCGACTATCCCTGGTCCTATTGTAATACTGGATGTTATGGCCAGTGGTGGGTCTAACATTTTGTGCGACTGTCCCTGGTCCTATTGTAATACTGGATGTAATGGCCAGTGGTGGGTCTTACATCGAGGACATTTGGTTGTCCTGCAAGATTACCTGGAATTAATATGATCTTGTGTAACCTCTCTTATAATTATGTGATCATAGATTCACACCAACAGTAGACTTTGTTTATCTCACGTCACGTACGTTTTGTTTCTTTGTAGTTTCACTGAAATTTAAAATAAACCAAACAAAGCCACTGCATTCTAAGCATATTCATATTTAAATTTCCTGTGTAGTTTTATATGTCGGTGTTAATAATTGTGTTTGACTTTGTATTGTCTCAGATCGCCCCAGAAAACACACTTGAAGCATTCCGCCTGGCCGCAGTCGAGGACGACGTCATTGTCCTTGAAAGTGACATCACTGTCAGGTAGGATGCAGCAGAGTGGATGAGACATTATGTGAATGAGACATTATGTGAATGAGAAAATGTGCAAATGAAATGGTGAGTGTGAATGAGAGAATGTGTGACTGAATGAGATAATATGTTAATGAGACCTTGTGTGAATGAGACCACGTGTGAATGAGACAGTGTGTAAATGAGATAATATAGTGACAACATTTTCTACTTTGCTTTCTACTGGTGTGATGCAGTTACGATGGCGTGCCGTTTGTGATGCATGACGGGGACCTGCGACGGACCACGAATGTCGCGACTGTGTTCCCAGAAAGAGCTCACCTGAAGGCGTGTCAGTTCAACATGACAGACCTCAAGCGCCTCAGTGCCGGTGCATGGTTCCACAAGGTTAGTGTTTTAGTGCCGGTGCATGGTTCCACAAGGTTAGTGCTTTAGTGCCGGTGCATGGTTCCACAAGGTTCGTGCCTTAGTGCCAGTGCATATTTCCACAAGGTTAGTGCCTTAGTGCTGGTGCATGGTTCCACAAGGTTCGTGCCTTAGTGCCAGTGCATATTTCCACAAGGTTAGTGCCTTAGTGCTGGTGCAAGGTTCCACAATTACAATGGTCACGCTACTGTAATAGTATATTCCTTGTTATAACTACTCACTATCAGGCTAAATTATGACATGATGTGGTTTCACTTGTAGAAACACCCATTTGATAGATACAGTGTGGTCTGTCTTGTAGAAGGACCCATGTGGTAGACGTGATATGGTCTCACTTGTAAAAAGACCAGTTTTTGTAGACATGATGTGGTTTGTCTGGTCGAAGGGCCCATTTGGTAGACATGATGTGGTCTGTTTTGTAGAAGAACCAGTTTAGTAGACATGGTGTGGTCTCACATTTGGTAGGCGTAATGTGATTTGTCTTGTAGAATTACCTGTTTGGTAGATATGATGTGGTCTGTCTTGTAGAAGGACCCGTTTGGCACAGCATCATCCCTGACAGCCAAGCAGCGCGCTGTGTTTGCCAACCAGAGCATCCCGACACTGGAGGAGTATCTGATGGTGGCAAAGGAAACCAACAAGTCCGTCTTGTTTGACATCTACTTTGACCTGCCGCCTGGTGCGAGACACCCGCACGCTGGATTCTATGGCCAGCGAGTTGTCGACGTTATTCTTCGTTCAGGCATCAATAATAGCCAGGTAATGCAGCATTCTGAAGGAACTGTTTCATGGGACACATTACATTTACACAAAGGCAGCCGTAGTACCGAGTTTGACTCAAATATTGTTGACTTAGACTTAGAACAGTTTTTACTATACTGTCTCAATATTTAAGATAAGCCATTTAATTCTATACGTATTCTACATATATAGGTTCTGCTAACTGCTGTGCAAACTGTCAGTTAATAAAGGATGTCATAAGATCTAATATCTCCACTACTATAGCACCCACTCTCCTCTTGTGTTGCCAGGTCTGGTGGTTGTACAAAGGAAGATACAACAATGCGGAGAACTTCACCAGTGTTGCAACGGAGGGGTCGACCGAGTCCCTGGTCAGGGAAGGTGTCTTCATTGTGAACGCTGGCTTTGGCCATGTCACCTGGAACAACATTCGGTGGGTGCAAGACGACAAGACAGAGACAAATCTCGGCATGGATAATAATTACACTGGTAGCTAAATCTAACTGATTTTTAGAGAGAACACGGCTAGAGATTGTACAAAATAAAAATTACTGAGTGGTCTTATGCACCAACTTGGCTATGAAGGGGATAAGTAAGTAAGTAAGTAAATAAGTAAGTAAGTAAGTTTACACTTGTGTAGCACTTGTTTCACAGTTGATCTGTTGCTTGTAGAGACTACAAGACACATAACATTACAACGAATGTTTGGCTCGTTGACTCCGTGTGGCTCCACTCCCTCTACTGGTGCATGGGAGTGTCGTCTGTCACCACCAACAGGTGTCGCTACTTGGCTGGCCGAGAGAGACCAGTCTGGCATCTCGTAAGTGATCCTGTCCATGTTTCCTAGCACATCTACAGTTCGCTTAGTAGACCATCACCTATGGTGTGAGCTCCTTCTGGGAACTCACTCGCGACATTCGTGGTCGGTCGCAGGTCTCCGTCATGCATCACAAACGGCACACCATCGTAACTGCATCACACCAGTGGAAAGCAAAGTAGAAAATGTTGTCACCACATTGTCTCATTCACACATTGTCTCATTCACATGTGGTATCAGGATATACCAGCTACAAATAATAAAAATTAAACTATATTTGATAGCTGGGGTGGCTAACACATTAGTTAGACAAATTATTTCTTTTTATTATTATTTCTATTTAATTTTCACTTGTGTAATATGTAAGGAAATATAGAATTGAATGTCCATAATCATACTGCACTGAATATTTTATTTATCTTAAGGGAGATCCCCATAAGAATTTTTTGAAACAGTAGCATTGTATTTCCATAGTACTGATAACGTTGCACAAATTACAGCAAATGTCTCACTGGTGTAGAAATAGTCATTGAGTTAAGAAATGTCACATGTCACGCAACGGAGAGGTCTACAGTGATTGCTCTCATGTTGCTGGAATACAATATATAGATAACAACTATCTAGTTTACCACAACAAGAGTTCATGGCAGAAAGTTTGAGAGTTCATGGCAGAAAGACAGATCTAGGATTATAAATGAAGCAATGATTGGTGTGTTTCAGACACGGGCTGAGTTCCTCCTGCTGTGGATCATCACTGACATCTTCTCTCTCATTGCTGTCATCTGTGTGTTTGTCATACAGAGGTAACCTTTCATTTTGGGCATCATAAATAAAACGCCTTATAGCAATTAAACATGGCAAACATTGCTATAACTTTAAGGGAAACAAATGTCATGGTTTTCAGCCTAGGCACCCTACTGAAACATAAACATTTGTAACTACAATTAAGAATATCACACCAGTGGTTTACTAGAAAACTTTGTTGAACACGTCATCTTAATTTCATGGGCCATGCCATACTGTTGGATAACCCTTCATCATGAGTGGTATTCTGGCAATATTCACTCGCCAAATTAAAATATTTTCATATACTTGCCAATAGGATATGAGTCTAACCATGCTATTTGCATCCAAACTCAACTTAAGTAACATATTTTTGCCTTTGTTTACTAAACTAGTTCTCTTTCTGGCAAAATAACATGTTTGAGACTGCGTTGGTTCTATGTATGCCAGCCACCCTTAATATGTCACTTGTAGTCTCGATTACCAAGATTTCATAGAACTGTAGAATGTCCCATGTTTAGAACACATTCTGAGTAAACCACTGACATGATATTCTTCAGTGATGCTGTCCTTTAAAGTCTTGTTTGTATGCTTGCTGAAAGATGTTATCTCTTTGCATATGGGAAACATGCCCAAACCACATCTTCTGTGTCTGATGACATCTGTGGTAGATTCATTGGTGAAGGTGTCCTCTCTGATCTTGATATTTTGTAGTCTGTCCGCCCTGGTAACACCTCTAATAGCCTGCAGGCAGCGCATCTCAAAAACCTCAAGAGATTTTGTCTCCTGTGATTGTAGCATCCAAGCCTCTGCACCATAGATTGCCATTGGCAGTATAAGGGCTTCATATAATCTGGCTTTCAGTCTTGTTGAGACGCTTCTGTTGGAAAATATGCCATTTCTGAGTCTACCAAAGGCTGTTGATGCTAGGGCTTTGCGTCGAATAACATCTCTTTGTCTACAGTACTATGCTATCCATGAAGCAGAACTTTCCCACTGTCTTGAGTTCTTTGCCTTTCAGAACATTTTCATACCTCATTTCCCACAGGCAGCTTGAAGTTCTTCAGTTGAGAGTTGTAGCATGTCAAACACGATGGACATAATTGTTGTGTCATCTGCATATCTAATGTCAAAGCTGTGGTTGGTATTTAGCTTGAACTCCTTGCATAAGCTCTTCAGGTCTGCCATGACGAACTCCAGGAACAAACGTAACAGGATAGATGATAACAAACAGCCCTGGCTCATTCCTATTTCCCCTCTGAACCATTCTGTCAGTTGACCATTGATGATGGCCGCACATTCAATATTATCATACATAGTTTCAATCAGTGATGTAATCTTGAGATCCACCCCAATAGACCTCAACAAAATGCCACATCCACACCACTACACCAGTGTGTTTCTGATACAGCCACAATATTGATGTTGAATTTTTCCAGTTCGTCCAAGAGCAAATCAAGCTGCCCTTCCCAATGTAATTGAATTGAAAAACTTTATTGTCCATTAAATGTATCACACAAAATGAAAATTTTCCTGTGGACATCACTGACATCTTCTCTCTCATTGCTGTCATCTGTGTGTCCTGACTTTCCACATCACGATGGAAGTCTTCTTTGTCTTTATCTTCTGAACTCCTTCTGTTGATGTAGACAGCATATCCTTGCCCGGGGGATTCTTAGCACCCCATATATGCCACATTGCTGTCTAGTGTGTGGCATGCCCTGGCCGTTTCTGTCGGTGTGCTGGCATGATAGGTGTGTTCTGACCCCAGAGGATGGGCACTCGCTAGGACATCCAAAAGTTACTATTTGCCCATAGTTGGGACTGGATTAGTGAGTGTCGGGACATGTCCCTGCATAGGTGGACCCTGCACCTGTGGGGCTCCAGTTTGCTCCCAGATCCCTAACAGATTAGCCTGGGGCCGCAGGATGCCCAGTATCCATGGTGTACCTCAGGGAAGTTCAGTTAGGGTCTTGTCTATCGAGAGGCTATTTACCAGCAGGGGAGGTTTGCGCACTGATATCCCCTTTCACTCCCAAAAAGGGAGCTAGCTGGTGCCTGCAGCTGAAAGTGAGAGTGTGAAGCGCCTGCACCACAAACTATTCACTACACTACAGCATTAGACGTGTCACACAGATCTGTGTACATACATACTGTATACACACAACACCACATATCCACCACTGTCTGTAGCCAGGTACTTGACTACAGCTGGGTGAACTGAGGCAACGTGGAGTGAATGAAATTGCCCAAGCTCCTCTCAGTTGGCAGTCCAACATCCTAACCACTGAGCCACATTTAGCTGTATATATATATATATATATATATATATATATGTATATATATATGTATATATATACGTATATGTATATATATATATATATATATATATATATATATATATATATTTGTATATATTTATATATATATATATATACATATATATATATATATATATATACATATATATATATATGTGTGTGTGTATATAGATATATATGTATGTATATATATATATATATACATATATATAATATGCAGAGTTGACAACAGAAAACTAAATATTTTTTTAACGTTAATCAACCGATGTTTGTTCCAGGAAACGTCACCAATGGGTGTGCTACCACCCGGAGACGATCTCGCTGCAGAGTGCGTGCGTGCGCATGACACATAAGAATCAGAACTACACGATGAAGGAGAAGCTGTTGTTGACGGCAGAGGGTCTGCAGGAGATTGACCACAGTTGTGTCGGTGTCATGTCAGACCTGTCATCACCAGACTCGACGACCGATGCTCGTCGGCCCAGTAACGGCGTTGTTGACACCGTTGTCAGGTGTAACTCGGTGTCTAGCACATTGACAGTCAACACTGGCGTCGTCGTAGGTGTTGATGCCATTGTTTGTCACACGTCGACGCGCCGTCCGTCTGCATCAAATGGTGTCACCGCCAGTGCAGATGACAGTGGCTCCAACACAAGCTTTGTCAACCGGATGAGTGGCATATCGTCACTGTCCATGATGTCGGGCATGACGGCAATGTCTGACTCATCATCACCTGACCAAGGTAACACTATCGCCAGTAAAGATGACACGTCGGTGGCAATTCAGCTGAATGAAATAGACACAGGTGTGAGCACATGATCTAAGCACAGGCCACATTCACAACTACTGCGATAACATTCGTTGGTGTACATATTAGTAGTAAATTATTCTAGGATATCTTGTTGAATTGTGTCCAGACACTTGCATTTCTATATTGCACTCGTCATAGGAAATGGTGATTTATATTTTGTTAGCCTCACAGAACCATGTATGTAAAGCTCAGGTTTGGTACAGTCCAAGTTAGCAGTGTGATCCAAGGGACCAGTCATTAATTACATGACACGGCCAACAAAAGTGTGTCGGGACTGTCAACATATAATGTCGGCTTCTGGGAGCACCATGAGATGTCAAACAGAAAGTGAAAGAAGACAGGAATACGTTTTCGTAATGTGACGGCAGTAGTGCCTGTACTGTCCAACACTTGTGTAGGTGTAGCGGTGTAGCCGTGTGGACAAACATCACTGTGTAAGTACCTACTGCAGCATTCAACACCGCAGTATCTCCTACCATCTCCACAGCTCTCAAGGCAGATGTATTCCAGGAGGAAGTCATTTGCCTCGATATCCCCCGTATCACTAATTGTCACAGCCACTGGTGACATCTGAACTTGTAAGAAAACTTTTACAGAAATCTGTCAACGCCATCACTACTATTATCAAATATATAGACTGTGTGACGGTCATGTGCCAGCGTTTTTGGTTGGTGACAGTGTCATGGTGGTTTTTAATTATTTGTAGATGATTAACATCAGTAACAAATTGCATGTTTTCTCAGTTATCAGTTAATGAACAAAGAAAGTGACTCCAGTAGCCACAATATGTACAACCACTGCCGGCAGTTCATGTAATCATTAGGTATTGTCATTATACTGTCAAACTGTTTGTCATACTTGTACTGCTTGTATTTGTACTAACCTTCCCCTGTTCCATCACCTTGCAAGTGCAGTAAGGAAGCTTATTCAGTATAATCTATATCAAAGATATCCATACAAGTAAAATGTTCTATTGATTGTAAGTCAGTGTAGCTGCCATGCAGTTACTGCCCATGAAGTTCATGTCACTCGGCCTGCTTTCCAGCCTACACAGAATGAGTTGTCGTCATCAGATGATTTTATTCCAGTGGCCAGTGCACATAATATAATAATTTACAGCCTTTCTATAATTGTTACAACAGTTTATTTCATAGCAGTGTTGATGTATTCAACATATGTGATATATCCTTTATACAGACAGTATAAGCAAATTGTCTCATGTTGTGAAAAATAGTTATGCATGTGCATTAAATCCAGCTTATAAATTGTAACTATACATGTGATCATTATAGAACATTATAGAACATCTACTCTACTGTATAAAGTCCATGTTTGCTTTTAGGTATACTGAGTCAGTTATAGTAAGCAATGCATGAACATGCAAGTAGTCGTATTGTGGTTTCGTTGACATTGTTCATAGTGTAATTTGATCTCTGAATTGTCGAATACTTATACATGTGCTGACCAACTGGTTATACCCGGTCTTGCCTGCACCACTTGAATGTGTAAATAAAAACAACTAAAATTGCAGTTGATTCCTATTATTTGCTTCAAACTCCCTCTTCAATTTATTTAGCCACTCATAAATCAGGTTTAGCAAGACAAGATTTAACAATATTGCCATCCAAAACTACAAGATGGCGCCACGTAGTGAATGTAATGTAAGTCACGATTTCATCATTGCCACAACTTACATTTGGTGTGTAGATTCTGCACATCGTCATTTCAGTTGGTAAACTTTTATTTTTTTAAATAAATATCTCAATTTCAATTGCATACAGTTTAACAAGATTGCCATCCCAAAACAACAAGTTCCAGATGGCAAGTGGACAAGGAAGCTATTGGCATATCGAGAGTCCAACAATTTTATCATCTATATATAGCCCACCCTTATCAGATATCTGTCAATTTTATTTTTAAACATACCGTACTAGCATTAACGCAATCATTTGACAGTTTGTTCCATTCATTTATCATCCTCTGTGAGAAAGAGTACTTTCTCATGTCCAACCTACACTGTTCCTTAACTAATGCTGCTTTGTGTCCTCTGGTTGTACTGCCTTCTTTAAGTTTGAAGAACATATTCCTATCAATATCATAATAACCATTAAATATTAAACACTTCTATTTGGTCTCCCTTTAAGACTTCTTGATGTTAAAATCTATATAGTGTGAACAGTTCTCAAGGTTTAATGAACGGTGCATCTATTATCAAGACCATCAACAGAATTAACTTTGATCATTAGATCTTGCGAAAGTCTGAATAGCCTTATGTATATAGTATAGAACCAGGACACTTTTGCTTATTTTGTGACAGTTTACTGGACCCAATGAAAAGTAATTTTATAGTTTGTTGGATGATTTTATCAAAACTAAACAACACATTTGTACAAACGAGCTAGCATGTCATAGGCGATACTCGGTTAGTTAGATTGATCGCGGAATTCTAGACCTTTAAGGACCTTTAAATACAATTGGTTTTAAACGTATTCGGTAGGTGGCGCTGTAAGCGGAAATGTGCCGTTTCCTGGTCAACCACGTGGCGCCACTTTTGAAGCCAAGCTTTCCGATTTGCATAAAACTATAAATTTAATATTGTAGAATGTCAATGTGTTATTGTATATGCAGCTGACCTTTGCGCACCTAGATGACCAAACTTCGACGAACTATGTGGGCCACACGATGTCAATGAGACGAGTTACGTTGTATTAATTCCATTTAACAAGCTAGATATAAGTATTCCAATGTAGACATTGCACTGACTTCATCTAGTTTAACAAAATCCACAAAACAAGATGTCTCGTAGGTATTGAAGTCTGTTTTGTGATCTCAATCAATGTACAATTGTCTACGACTACGTGACTGTGTATTTTAATGGTGCTTATCTTCCAATCACGGAAACCAAGTCCAAGAAGCAAGGCCAAGGTTGCAAAAAAACACTTGGCGCCGCGTGCGTTCAGTTTGCCGGAATAGGACAAACATTCACAGTGTCAATGGAGTCGCGAATTGCGTCTTTTCTTCGTCTAATGTATTTTTAAGAAACACGTTTGGGCAATATGCTTTGCTTGCCAACGGAGTAACACATGCATTCCTTGTGTATTTCATAGCAAGCCGTAACTTGCAGTTTAATTTTATCCCGAATGCTGTCACCGACAATCATCATTGACATCAAAGGACACGCAATGTGCCGTTTTACTTGCTACTGACGCTGTCTTTCGGGAATTTCTACAGCCGCGGTGAGGTGCTGCGTCTTATTAAAGTTGTGGCTAATTATTTTTATTTTAGACATATCTCTGTTATCAGTGGCGTAGCTAGGAATACATTCACGCGAAAGCACAAATCTAAGACTAACAGGGGGTATGGGTGTCCATTTTTAAAGCAAACTTATCTTTTACGATCTGATGCATTTTCGGGTATAAATAAAACGCTTAAGAGATTGCCCCTCCAGCCATGGAGATAAACATGACCGACCTACTCGATACACATCCCTGGTAAGAGATTGTCCCTCCAGTCATGGAGGTAAACATGACCGACCTACTCAACACACATCCCTGGTAAGAGATTGCCCCTCCAGCCATGGAGATAAACATGACTCACCTACTCGACACACATCCCTGGTAAGAGATTGCCCCTCCAGCCATGGAGGTAAACATGACCGACCTACTCGACACACATCCCTGGTAAGAGATTGCCCCTCCAGCCATGGAGATAAACATGACTCACCTACTCGACACACATCCCTGGTAAGAGATTGCCCCTCCAGCCATGGAGATAAACGTGACTCACCTACTCGACACACATCCCTGGTAAGAGATTGCCCCTCCAGCCATGGAGATAAACATGACTCACCTACTCGACACCAATCCCTGGTAAGAGATTGCCCCTCCAGCCATGGAGATAAACATGACTCACCTACTCGACACACATCCCTGGTAAGAGATTGCCCCTCCAGCCATGGAGGTAAACATGACTCACCTACTCGACACACATCCCTGGTAAGAGATTGTCCCTCCAGCCATGGAGATAAACGTGACTCACCTACTCGACACACATCCCTGGTAAGAGATTGTCCCTCCAGCCATGGAGATAAACATGACTCACCTACTCGACACCAATCCCTGGTAAGAGATTGCCCCTCCAGCCATGGAGATAAACATGACTCACCTACTCGACACACATCCCTGGTAAGAGATTGCCCCTCCAGCCATGGAGATAAACATGACTCACCTACTCGACACACATCCCTGGTAAGAGATTGTCTCTCCAGCCATGGAGATAAACGTGACTCACCTATTCGACACACATCCCTGGTAAGAGATTGCCCCTCCAGCCATGGAGATAAACATGACTCACCTACTCGACACCAATCCCTGGTAAGAGATTGCCCCTCCAGCCATGGAGATAAACATGACCGACCTACTCGACACCAATCCCTGGTAAAAGGTGGATATGAACCTTCAGTATATTATATGTGCATAATCATAGTTTTAATATTTTAATGCTAGAATTTTGCAGTTTATTAATATTGTTTACATGCGTCAATAACCCGTTTATTATATAATAGCAAAATTAGTGCATTCCGTCTCAAATCAACCAAAATAAGAAAATCTTGTTGCACTCACATTTTTTATTCAAATAATCTGCCAAAATTGAATTTGTATTTTTGTATCCGGAGGTGGCTGGAATAAGCTCGTATTAAGCTTATTTATGATATCATGGATCAATTACTGGATTTGTGTTGTTTTTACCATTGTAGTATGAGAGGGAGACATGATGACCTGCAGAACAGCTGCTCGGCGTCAGTCTGGGAGGGAGACATGATGACCTGCAGAACAGCTGCTCGGCGTCAGTCTGGGAGGGAGACATGATGGCCTGCAGAACAGCTGCTCGGCGTCAGTCTGGGAGGGAGACATGATAGCATCCAGAACAGCTGCTCGGCGTCAGTCTGGGAGGGAGACATGATGGCCTGCAGAACAGCTGCTCGGCGTCAGTCTGGGAGGGAGACATGATGGCCTGCAGAACAGCTGCTCGGCGTCAGTCTGGGAGGGAGACATGATGGTATTAATTAAATACTGTCGATCCAGCATCACTTTACATTCACCCCGGTTATATTATATGGTCACGTGGAAGTTTATGTTGTCACAGGACAGTCACACGTGATTTCAATAGTAAGTGTCTTTTCGCGCTAAGAGAATATGTCGGCGCATTCGTCGACGCAACGAAATATACGCGTGTCTTGGACGGATCTGATTGCGACAGCGCTTTCTTTGGCTTAACACGCGGATGTTTCGCGTATATTTGAAAGGTTGGGGAACGTGTCTGCCTTGAATCATTTGCGCCGGTGGCGGGAGTCACGGATGTAGGGGGCCGGTCGGAGAATACACCTTCTTCGATATAACAGAAGACTCATGACTTTGGTCAGAAACAGCAGGCGGCGTCGCCATCATCGGCGCAAATGGCTGAATTTTCGGGTGTCTTGGTCGGTCGTAGTGTTCGTCTCAGCCTCCTTCGGTGTAACAGACGAAGAATTCGAGTCACAGTTGAACGTCCAATTATACAACTGTTTGTAAACGCACCCATGATTCCATCACAATTTACGAATAAATGTTGGTTAAATACGCTTCGGAAATTGTATTGCTTTATTATTTTATTCATCTCCAGTAACTTAGATAGCATTGAAGAAAGAAAGACAGTGTATACTGTTCCCACACAAAAGCATGCGGATTACTGATAAACCGGATAATTGAAGAACGCATGAACGAGACAAGATTTTACTGGTATTTTTATGTTGGTTGATGTGTTGATTCAGTTGTGGATAAATAATATCAGTCAGCTTATGCAATAATATAATACAATAATGTTTTATTTCAGGCAAGAGCCCATAATATTATAAATACATGCAGGTAAAAAAAAAACATACATATACACACATGATGAACAATAGAGGTACATGTAGTGAGAAAAAAATATATATATAAATATACATACATGACGTGTATTAAAAATATATATAAGATAAGTCAGGATAAAAAAATATATTTGTATAAAAGTACAAACATCATGAATTAAAAGCATACAATTGATCAATCCAATGTTTAATCAATGGACTTCGATAATAAATAAAAGTGTGAAGATAATTCACAAAAAGTATATTGTCGGATTTTTCCAACCGGCATAAAAGGCTAAAAATTTATGAGCGAATACGTTCATTAAAGGATTTAACATAATTAGTAGCGAACATATGGCTTGCACTACAGCGGGGTGACCGGTTGTGTACAATTCTAAAACTGTTGTTATTAACAATATGCTGTTTGGTGCAAAATTGTTTCAGGAAATTCAAAATTAACTATTGGATTAGTTTACCGAAGTCCAAACATAAACGAAGAGGACAACACAAAAATAAAAAACGCTATAAAGGAAGTTAGTAAAGGGGAATGTATCATAATGGGAGATTTTAACCATGGACACATACAATGGAATTCTCTAGAAAGCACAGGGATTGAGGATCAACAATTTCTATGTTTAATCCAGGATAGCTTTCTTACTCAGCACGTACTAGAACCAACCAGGGGAGAAAATGTATTAGATATAGTTTTGTCATCACAAAAAGAATTAGTGGACAATGTAAAAATATTTGAACCATTGGGTAATAGTGACCATAATCAAATACATTTTGACATCAATGTAAAATCAGAAAGTAAAAATAAGAAAACGTACAAGAGAAACTTCCACAAAGGTAACTACAAAGATATGAGAAAATACTTAGCACAGCTAGATTGGAATAACATGCTGATGAATAAGACCGCAATTGAATGCTGGAACATTCTTAAATATGAAATTGAGAGTATCATCGATAAATTTGTTCCCTTCCGAAAACAAGGAAAACGTTGTAGAAAGAAACATTTGTCAAAAGAGGCTATTAGAAAAATAATGCTAAAACAAACTATGTGGAGGGTTTATAGGCGTACCAGAAAGGAAGAAGACTATGCAAAATACAAAGAGGCACTTAATGCAGCTACAACTGAAATCAGACAATCTAAAAGAAGCTATGAGCAAAAACTGGCATGTAACATAAAAAATGACAGCAAGAGTTTTTATGCATATGTCAGGAGTAAACAAAACGTACAAGACAAGGTTGGACCTCTAGAAGACAGTGCTGGAAATATAATATCACAGGGGTTTTTAATGGCGGAAGACCTAAATGGTTACTTCAGTTCAGTGTTTACCAAGGAAGATATTAGTTCATTACCAGTTGCTGATGCTAAATTTCAGGGGGCTAAATCTGAATATTTAGGACCGTTAGTTGTAACTCCAGAATTGGTAGCTAAGAAAATAAGGGCAATGAAGGATAACAAATCACCGGGAGTGGATGGGATTCCTCCAAAATTACTAATGGAAACAGTAGATCAAATCAGTATACCACTTGCAAGAGTATTCAACTTGTCATTAAAAGAGGGAGTTGTTCCGTTTGAATGGAAAGAAGCAAACATCATACCATTATTTAAAAAGGGTTCGAGAAATAAGTCAGAGAATTACAGACCAGTGAGTTTAACGTCAGTGATTTGTAAATTATTAGAAAGGTTAATTAAAGACCATATGGTGGACTTCCTCGTTAAGCATAAATTATTAAATTCATCTCAACATGGATTCCTTAAAGCAAGGTCATGCTTAACAAATATGTTATGTTTTTTGGAAGAAATCACTAAGTGGATAGACGTGGGATCGCCAGTAGATATTATCTACTTAGATTTTCAGAAAGCTTTTGACAAAGTGCCACATCAAAGATTGCTACTTAAATTAAAAGCCCATGGTATCGGGGATAGCATAACTGACTGGATAGAACAATGGCTGACTGACAGAAGACAACGAGTTGTAGTAGATGGAGAAGTTTCAAATTGGAAATCGGTTTTGAGTGGGGTACCTCAAGGGTCAGTACTAGGACCTATATTATTCTTAATTTATATCAATGACTTGGACGACAGTATAACAAGTAACGTACTGAAATTTGCGGATGACACAAAACTGTTTAGAAAGGTTAATACTGATGGTGATAAACAACATTTACAAAACGATCTAGACAGATTAGTGAAATGGTCTGAGAAATGGCAGATGCTGTTCAATTTTGGGAAATGTAAATGCCTACATACAGGACATGGGAACTTGAATGTAAACTATAAAATGGGAGATACTGTTCTGGGTACTACTGTAAAAGAAAAGGACTTAGGAGTTACAATAAGCGCTGATATGAAAGTTTCAGAGCAGTGTGGTATTGCAGCTTCAAAGGGTAATCAAATTCTTGGATTGATTAGAAGAAACATAACATACAAGGGAAAAAAGTTAATTATACCTCTTTATAAAGCAATAGTTAGACCTCATTTAGAATACTGTATACAAGCATGGAGACCATATCGTAAGAAGGATATAGATACGCTTGAACGCATACAAAGGAGAGCAACTAAAATGATTCCAGAACTTAGAGACCTTAGTTATGAAGAACGCCTGAAAGAATGTGGTTTAACAACTCTAGAGACAAGGAGGTTAAGAGGAGATCAGATTGAAGTTTTTAAGATATTGAATGGGTATGAAATTATTGATAGAAATATGTTTTTCTCACTCAAGAAGGATAGCAGAACTAGAGGACATGAGGTAAAATTAGTAAAGGATCAATGTAGATTGGACATCAGGAAGCACTCGTTCTCACAGAGGACAATAAATGAATGGAACAAATTGTCTACAGATTGTGTAACTGCTACCAGCGTGAATATGTTTAAAAACAAGGTTGACACATATATCAGGAGGGCGGGTTATAAGTAGGTGAACATTGTTGGACTCTCGATAAGCCAATGGCTTCCTTGTCCACTTGCCATCTGGGCCTTTGGCTTGGATGGCAAATCTTGTTAAATCTTGTTATAAGCGACAGTAATACCTTTCAGACTCTGCTTTTTAAAATGACACCAAAGACTTGAGGTGTGCATTGAACCACAGTATGAATTAAATAAAGTTGTTTTAATGGAATTGTTGCATAGGTAAAATATGTTCTGGCTAAAGCATTTGCCTGAGCATAGATACATCTTTTCTGCCTGGCAATATCGTCATCATCAGTAAGATTATTGTTTATAATATGGCCAAGGTATTTACATTTCTCAGTGTAAGGTAGTGTATGGTTATTGATAACAACAGGATGAATATTTTTCTTGTCCCTAGGTTTGTTATCAATAACCATACAGAAAGATTTGTTGGCGTTGTATGTTATATCAAACATATTGCCCTACTCGGCACAACAATCGGTGAGTTTTCTCAACCCCTCAACACTAGGTGAAAAAACACAAAGGTCATCGGCATACATCATATGATTCATTATGGTTCCTGCATAAAGACAGCCAATTTGTAATTTATTCAAATTTACACTTAAGTCATCCATGCAAACGTTAAAAAGATGTGGAGAAAGGATTCCACCCTGCTTAACACCGTTTGAAACGGTAAACAATTCTGAGAAGCTACAATACCATCTCACAGTGAATTTCTAGGTTCTGTACCAGTAATAAAGAATGCGAACAATAAAAGAAGGACATCCCCGGTCAATTAGTTTGGTGAATAGCTTACTATGATTGACTTTGTCAAAGGCATTAGAGGCATCCTGCATAGTAACATACATAGATGAGCCATTCGCTATGTAGTGTCGAAAGAGTTCTTTTAATAAAAATATGAGCATTTCAGTTGAGTGATGCTTTTTAAATCCAAATTGGTTTACACATGTAGATAAAAAAAGTAGAAACCCTGGATAATATCAAGGATTCAAATAATTTACTAGCAATTGTGGCTAGAGCAATGGGTCGGTAGTTGTTGTTATCAGACAGGTCACCCGCCTTATTTTTAATTATGGGGGCTATGATTGTAATCATCATAGCATCTGGTAAAAAACCGTGAATTAACATGCTACTATATAAAAGTGTCATGAGAACATGAACTTTTTCATTCGCATATTGAAAATGTTCGTTACTTACACTATCATAACCCGGGGCTTTGCCTACAGGCATTGCATGTATGATATCTTGAATTTCCTTAACATTAACAATCATTTGAACATTAAGCTGTACATTGCTACAGTATTCATTGATCTTCTTGATGTTGACTGGAGAGCCAGGTATAGAGTTAAGTAGGGACTGGTAATGATGAAGCCACATATTCTTTACATTTTCGACACCGGAAGCACTGCCAACATTGCTAGGATTTGGCAACCTGGCATTATTCATATGTTTTATGTCCTTCCAGAAGTTTTTGAAGTCATTATTACATAGTTTAGAAGCAAGTCTTTCAGCTTTAAGAATTTCGGCATTTTTTTCACATAGTCTTTTGTTGCGTTTAAAATGAGCGCGTCTAAGTTTCATTATATCATACAAGGGACCATGACGAGGACTCCCAGCAGAACGCCAGAAGAGAAAGGATTCTCTAGCAGCTTGATGGGAGTCTCTGACTAGGTCGTTCCAGCCTAGAACAGTATACTTAGAAGACGTGAGTAGTTAGTGGAGGTTTCTGAGACCTCAAACTTTATCACGTGACCGACATCAAAGGAACATCAAAGGTAAAACACCCTAATATCGCCCACCGCTAATGAGTGCGCGCAGCCAATCAGAGAGCGTCAGAGCGCCCCCTGGCGGCGGTAGCCGAGCGTGCGTGACGTAAGCGCCCCCTAGCGACTGGAGGAGGAACGAGCATGGACCTAGTTACGTCTAATATCGCCCACCGCTAATGAGTGCGCGCAGCCAATCGTTAACATAGTAAGGAGACGAACACAATCGTACGGTGCACACGTATTTTATTGAATACAACAAAGCGACAGCAGTACAAACGAGGCGATCGTATGCGATTGGATACAACGAGCTGGGTATGACGAAGATGAAGATGAAGTGGAGGCGACTTGCGAATGGTGACCATCGCGCCAGAGGTCGCGAACTTACGGGTGTCTCCACCGCGCCAGAGGTTCGAGGGCGAGCTTACGGGTGGAGCGACCACCGCGCCAGAGGCTCAGTATGATACGTTATAGTACGGTATACCCTTTTTTAGCAGCCTAATCCAATCGAACACGCGACAATCGTTAGCGACCAGATCGGTGTGGAAAGCGTTGACGAAAGTTCTCATAGGAGCGCCGTTACAACGAAGCATGATATAAGTGACGCAATATTGTCCGCAAACGTTAGACACACCACTCTGAAGTCTCTTGCTATTATGAGTCCACTCGGAACAGTGTTTGTTCAAGAAGGTGCGGAACGCCGCGTGGCGAGGCGGCAGACCGTACGAACAGAAGTATTCGCCGCGCCCGTCGGAGGACAGGTACAGCGCTATCCAATGTTCGCCCGGTTCGTCGCCGTCGTCGGTGTTGCACACGAAGGCGATCGGCAAAGCGTCAATTGTTGCAGGCAGTCCATCTCGGGGTACGACGCCGCCAAAGACGGACGCGGTGTTCGGATCCATCGCCAGTAGACGGGCGATCTGCAGGGTGTCCATCTCAGTAGTCGTAGATGACGTTGCGGTTCTTGTCTATTTCCAGCACGGACTCGAATTCGGCGTAGGCGACGACGTTCACGGTGGTCCGAAGCGCTTCTCGGAAATGAAATTCTAAGCGCAGGTTGCCCTTTTGTACCAGATTAAAGCAGGGACCGTCGCACTGGTCTGGGGTAAGGTCGAAACAGAAGAAGGTGTAGCCGTCTCGGTACTCGTCGCGAGTCAGACCGTTCCCCTCGTCCTGCCATATCTTGCTGGTCGAGGTGAACATGCTCGCGTAGCTCCTGGCGAAGAGGTTTTCAGCGAAGTTGGGCTGGAAGGGTTTGGCGGGTATCTGACGACCGTCCACGTACACGGAGACGAAGCTGATGGCGTTGTTCTTGGCGTGAAATGGGTTTGTGGCGTACGTGCCGTTGTAGGCGTCGTTGTCGATGCAGCACAGTACGAGACG
Source organism: Lamellibrachia columna (assembly GCA_963662155.1). Taxonomy (NCBI): domain Eukaryota; kingdom Metazoa; phylum Annelida; class Polychaeta; order Sabellida; family Siboglinidae; genus Lamellibrachia; species Lamellibrachia columna. The sequence goes on along the minus strand of OY759273.1, from coordinate 14,050,845 downwards.
TTTCGGCAGGGAGCCGAGGAACAGGTTCTCGTGGGTGTGCGACAGAGCGCCCGTGGGAATGGAGTACACCTTGCATTCGACGGGTCGTAACGCATACTTGACCGTGGTCCGATCGAGAGCCATGATGTGAGCCTTCTGCACGGCTGGATTGATGGTGGCCTTCTTCACGAACAAGGACGCGTTGACGACGACTATCTTGTACTCGTTCGCTCCACCGGCTATCAGCGCAAACGCGGGCGTGCTGCGCACCAGTCGCAACTTGACGTCGACACCGTTGATCAGGAATTTATCCTGGAGAAACATATCCACGTGGAGACGACCTATCATGTCGACCACGCGACTGCCGGCTATGTAGTCTCGTCGAGTCACGAACCCGGGGTTAGGATCGGGTCCGGCGGCTAGCTCGGAGGCGTGCATGCGACTAGCCTTGTCCTTGTACCACAGCTGATTCGTCAGCTGCGTCGACTTGGCATCGAATCCGTAACTCAGCAGCGTCTCTATGTAGGATCGATACGGGTACGAGTTGGAGGCCGAAGAGGTCACGAGCGTGTCGTTCAGAGAGAGGTCGATGTGGCTGAACAGCGAATGCAAGAAGTTGTTCACCGGTCCCACGGGTTCGCCCGCGTCGATATCGTTACCGTTGGCTCGCGTCACCTTCACCTGCAAGTGGAGCATCGTGTTGGCGAGATCTATGTAATCGTCTCCCGATCCGGGGATGAAGAATTCGATCGGTCCTCCAGAGTCCAGAGAGGCCGTGGGTTGATGTTCCACCACATGACTGTCGGCGATGCAGTTCTGAGTGGGGGGTACGGTAAAGAGATCCAGCTCGGTCTTGACTCCCTCGCACGACTGTCTATGCACGAACGCCATCTCTGCGTGGCGTTCGTGCATAGACAGTCGTGCGAGGGAGTCAAGACCGAGCTGGATCTCTTTACCGTACCCCCCACTCAGAACTGCATCGCCGACAGTCATGTGGTGGAACATCAACCCACGGCCTCTCTGGACTCTGGAGGACCGATCGAATTCTTCATCCCCGGATCGGGAGACGATTACATAGATCTCGCCAACACGATGCTCCACTTGCAGGTGAAGGTGACGCGAGCCAACGGTAACGATATCGACGCGGGCGAACCCGTGGGACCGGTGAACAACTTCTTGCATTCGCTGTTCAGCCACATCGACCTCTCTCTGAACGACACGCTCGTGACCTCTTCGGCCTCCAACTCGTACCCGTATCGATCCTACATAGAGACGCTGCTGAGTTACGGATTCGATGCCAAGTCGACGCAGCTGACGAATCAGCTGTGGTACAAGGACAAGGCTAGTCGCATGCACGCCTCCGAGCTAGCCGCCGGACCCGATCCTAACCCCGGGTTCGTGACTCGACGAGACTACATAGCCGGCAGTCGCGTGGTCGACATGATAGGTCGTCTCCACGTGGATATGTTTCTCCAGGATAAATTCCTGATCAACGGTGTCGACGTCAAGTTGCGACTGGTGCGCAGCACGCCCGCGTTTGCGCTGATAGCCGGTGGAGCGAACGAGTACAAGATAGTCGTCGTCAACGCGTCCTTGTTCGTGAAGAAGGCCACCATCAATCCAGCCGTGCAGAAGGCTCACATCATGGCTCTCGATCGGACCACGGTCAAGTATGCGTTACGACCCGTCGAATGCAAGGTGTACTCCATTCCCACGGGCGCTCTGTCGCACACCCACGAGAACCTGTTCCTCGGCTCCCTGCCGAAACGTCTCGTACTGTGCTGCATCGACAACGACGCCTACAACGGCACGTACGCCACAAACCCATTTCACGCCAAGAACAACGCCATCAGCTTCGTCTCCGTGTACGTGGACGGTCGTCAGATACCCGCCAAACCCTTCCAGCCCAACTTCGCTGAAAACCTCTTCGCCAGGAGCTACGCGAGCATGTTCACCTCGACCAGCAAGATATGGCAGGACGAGGGGAACGGTCTGACTCGCGACGAGTACCGAGACGGCTACACCTTCTTCTGTTTCGACCTTACCCCAGACCAGTGCGACGGTCCCTGCTTTAATCTGGTACAAAAGGGCAACCTGCGCTTAGAATTTCATTTCCGAGAAGCGCTTCGGACCACCGTGAACGTCGTCGCCTACGCCGAATTCGAGTCCGTGCTGGAAATAGACAAGAACCGCAACGTCATCTACGACTACTGAGATGGACACCCTGCAGATCGCCCGTCTACTGGCGATGGATCCGAACACCGCGTCCGTCTTTGGCGGCGTCGTACCCCGAGATGGACTGCCTGCAACAATTGACGCTTTGCCGATCGCCTTCGTGTGCAACACCGACGACGGCGACGAACCGGGCGAACATTGGATAGCGCTGTACCTGTCCTCCGACGGGCGCGGCGAATACTTCTGTTCGTACGGTCTGCCGCCTCGCCACGCGGCGTTCCGCACCTTCTTGAACAAACACTGTTCCGAGTGGACTCATAATAGCAAGAGACTTCAGAGTGGTGTGTCTAACGTTTGCGGACAATATTGCGTCACTTATATCATGCTTCGTTGTAACGGCGCTCCTATGAGAACTTTCGTCAACGCTTTCCACACCGATCTGGTCGCTAACGATTGTCGCGTGTTCGATTGGATTAGGCTGCTAAAAAAGGGTATACCGTACTATAACGTATCATACTGAGCCTCTGGCGCGGTGGTCGCTCCACCCGTAAGCTCGCCCTCGAACCTCTGGCGCGGTGGAGACACCCGTAAGTTCGCGACCTCTGGCGCGATGGTCACCATTCGCAAGTCGCCTCCACTTCATCTTCATCTTCGTCATACCCAGCTCGTTGTATCCAATCGCATACGATCGCCTCGTTTGTACTGCTGTCGCTTTGTTGTATTCAATAAAATACGTGTGCACCGTACGATTGTGTTCGTCTCCTTACTATGTTAACGATTGGCTGCGCGCACTCATTAGCGGTGGGCGATATTAGACGTAACTAGGTCCATGCTCGTTCCTCCTCCAGTCGCTAGGGGGCGCTTACGTCACGCACGCTCGGCTACCGCCGCCAGGGGGCGCTCTGACGCTCTCTGATTGGCTGCGCGCACTCATTAGCGGTGGGCGATATTAGGGTGTTTTACCTTTGATGTTCCTTTGATGTCGGTCACGTGATAAAGTTTGAGGTCTCAGAAACCTCCACTAACTACTCACGTCTTCTAAGTATACTGTTCTAGGCTGGAACGACCTAGTCAGAGACTCCCATCAAGCTGCTAGAGAATCCTTTCTCTTCTGGCGTTCTGCTGGGAGTCCTCGTCATGGTCCCTTGTATGATATAATGAAACTTAGACGCGCTCATTTTAAACGCAACAAAAGACTATGTGAAAAAAATGCCGAAATTCTTAAAGCTGAAAGACTTGCTTCTAAACTATGTAATAATGACTTCAAAAACTTCTGGAAGGACATAAAACATATGAATAATGCCAGGTTGCCAAATCCTAGCAATGTTGGCAGTGCTTCCGGTGTCGAAAATGTAAAGAATATGTGGCTTCATCATTACCAGTCCCTACTTAACTCTATACCTGGCTCTCCAGTCAACATCAAGAAGATCAATGAATACTGTAGCAATGTACAGCTTAATGTTCAAATGATTGTTAATGTTAAGGAAATTCAAGATATCATACATGCAATGCCTGTAGGCAAAGCCCCGGGTTATGATAGTGTAAGTAACGAACATTTTCAATATGCGAATGAAAAAGTTCATGTTCTCATGACACTTTTATATAGTAGCATGTTAATTCACGGTTTTTTACCAGATGCTATGATGATTACAATCATAGCCCCCATAATTAAAAATAAGGCGGGTGACCTGTCTGATAACAACAACTACCGACCCATTGCTCTAGCCACAATTGCTAGTAAATTATTTGAATCCTTGATATTATCCAGGGTTTCTACTTTTTTTATCTACATGTGTAAACCAATTTGGATTTAAAAAGCATCACTCAACTGAAATGCTCATATTTTTATTAAAAGAACTCTTTCGACACTACATAGCGAATGGCTCATCTATGTATGTTACTATGCAGGATGCCTCTAATGCCTTTGACAAAGTCAATCATAGTAAGCTATTCACCAAACTAATTGACCGGGGATGTCCTTCTTTTATTGTTCGCATTCTTTATTACTGGTACAGAACCTAGAAATTCACTGTGAGATGGTATTGTAGCTTCTCAGAATTGTTTACCGTTTCAAACGGTGTTAAGCAGGGTGGAATCCTTTCTCCACATCTTTTTAACGTTTGCATGGATGACTTAAGTGTAAATTTGAATAAATTACAAATTGGCTGTCTTTATGCAGGAACCATAATGAATCATATGATGTATGCCGATGACCTTTGTGTTTTTTCACCTAGTGTTGAGGGGTTGAGAAAACTCACCGATTGTTGTGCCGAGTAGGGCAATATGTTTGATATAACATACAACGCCAACAAATCTTTCTGTATGGTTATTGATAACAAACCTAGGGACAAGAAAAATATTCATCCTGTTGTTATCAATAACCATACACTACCTTACACTGAGAAATGTAAATACCTTGGCCATATTATAAACAATAATCTTACTGATGATGACGATATTGCCAGGCAGAAAAGATGTATCTATGCTCAGGCAAATGCTTTAGCCAGAACATATTTTACCTATGCAACAATTCCATTAAAACAACTTTATTTAATTCATACTGTGGTTCAATGCACACCTCAAGTCTTTGGTGTCATTTTAAAAAGCAGAGTCTGAAAGGTATTACTGTCGCTTATAACAAGATTTAACAAGATTTGCCATCCAAGCCAAAGGCCCAGATGGCAAGTGGACAAGGAAGCCATTGGCTTATCGAGAGTCCAACAATGTTCACCTACTTATAACCCGCCCTCCTGATATATGTGTCAACCTTGTTTTTAAACATATTCACGCTGGTAGCAGTTACACAATCTGTAGACAATTTGTTCCATTCATTTATTGTCCTCTGTGAGAACGAGTGCTTCCTGATGTCCAATCTACATTGATCCTTTACTAATTTTACCTCATGTCCTCTAGTTCTGCTATCCTTCTTGAGTGAGAAAAACATATTTCTATCAATAATTTCATACCCATTCAATATCTTAAAAACTTCAATCTGATCTCCTCTTAACCTCCTTGTCTCTAGAGTTGTTAAACCACATTCTTTCAGGCGTTCTTCATAACTAAGGTCTCTAAGTTCTGGAATCATTTTAGTTGCTCTCCTTTGTATGCGTTCAAGCGTATCTATATCCTTCTTACGATATGGTCTCCATGCTTGTATACAGTATTCTAAATGAGGTCTAACTATTGCTTTATAAAGAGGTATAATTAACTTTTTTCCCTTGTATGTTATGTTTCTTCTAATCAATCCAAGAATTTGATTACCCTTTGAAGCTGCAATACCACACTGCTCTGAAACTTTCATATCAGCGCTTATTGTAACTCCTAAGTCCTTTTCTTTTACAGTAGTACCCAGAACAGTATCTCCCATTTTATAGTTTACATTCAAGTTCCCATGTCCTGTATGTAGGCATTTACATTTCCCAAAATTGAACAGCATCTGCCATTTCTCAGACCATTTCACTAATCTGTCTAGATCGTTTTGTAAATGTTGTTTATCACCATCAGTATTAACCTTTCTAAACAGTTTTGTGTCATCCGCAAATTTCAGTACGTTACTTGTTATACTGTCGTCCAAGTCATTGATATAAATTAAGAATAATATAGGTCCTAGTACTGACCCTTGAGGTACCCCACTCAAAACCGATTTCCAATTTGAAACTTCTCCATCTACTACAACTCGTTGTCTTCTGTCAGTCAGCCATTGTTCTATCCAGTCAGTTATGCTATCCCCGATACCATGGGCTTTTAATTTAAGTAGCAATCTTTGATGTGGCACTTTGTCAAAAGCTTTCTGAAAATCTAAGTAGATAATATCTACTGGCGATCCCACGTCTATCCACTTAGTGATTTCTTCCAAAAAACATAACATATTTGTTAAGCATGACCTTGCTTTAAGGAATCCATGTTGAGATGAATTTAATAATTTATGCTTAACGAGGAAGTCCACCATATGGTCTTTAATTAACCTTTCTAATAATTTACAAATCACTGACGTTAAACTCACTGGTCTGTAATTCTCTGACTTATTTCTCGAACCCTTTTTAAATAATGGTATGATGTTTGCTTCTTTCCATTCAAACGGAACAACTCCCTCTTTTAATGACAAGTTGAATACTCTTGCAAGTGGTATACTGATTTGATCTACTGTTTCCATTAGTAATTTTGGAGGAATCCCATCCACTCCCGGTGATTTGTTATCCTTCATTGCCCTTATTTTCTTAGCTACCAATTCTGGAGTTACAACTAACGGTCCTAAATATTCAGATTTAGCCCCCTGAAATTTAGCATCAGCAACTGGTAATGAACTAATATCTTCCTTGGTAAACACTGAACTGAAGTAACCATTTAGGTCTTCCGCCATTAAAAACCCCTGTGATATTATATTTCCAGCACTGTCTTCTAGAGGTCCAACCTTGTCTTGTACGTTTTGTTTACTCCTGACATATGCATAAAAACTCTTGCTGTCATTTTTTATGTTACATGCCAGTTTTTGCTCATAGCTTCTTTTAGATTGTCTGATTTCAGTTGTAGCTGCATTAAGTGCCTCTTTGTATTTTGCATAGTCTTCTTCCTTTCTGGTACGCCTATAAACCCTCCACATAGTTTGTTTTAGCATTATTTTTCTAATAGCCTCTTTTGACAAATGTTTCTTTCTACAACGTTTTCCTTGTTTTCGGAAGGGAACAAATTTATCGATGATACTCTCAATTTCATATTTAAGAATGTTCCAGCATTCAATTGCGGTCTTATTCATCAGCATGTTATTCCAATCTAGCTGTGCTAAGTATTTTCTCATATCTTTGTAGTTACCTTTGTGGAAGTTTCTCTTGTACGTTTTCTTATTTTTACTTTCTGATTTTACATTGATGTCAAAATGTATTTGATTATGGTCACTATTACCCAATGGTTCAAATATTTTTACATTGTCCACTAATTCTTTTTGTGATGACAAAACTATATCTAATACATTTTCTCCCCTGGTTGGTTCTAGTACGTGCTGAGTAAGAAAGCTATCCTGGATTAAACATAGAAATTGTTGATCCTCAATCCCTGTGCTTTCTAGAGAATTCCATTGTATGTGTCCATGGTTAAAATCTCCCATTATGATACATTCCCCTTTACTAACTTCCTTTATAGCGTTTTTTATTTTTGTGTTGTCCTCTTCGTTTATGTTTGGACTTCGGTAAACTAATCCAATAGTTAATTTTGAATTTCCTGAAACAATTTTGCACCAAACAGCATATTGTTAATAACAACAGTTTTAGAATTGTACACAACCGGTCACCCCGCTGTAGTGCAAGCCATATGTTCGCTACTAATTATGTTAAATCCTTTAATGAACGTATTCGCTCATAAATTTTTAGCCTTTTATGCCGGTTGGAAAAATCCGACAATATACTTTTTGTGAATTATCTTCACACTTTTATTTATTATCGAAGTCCATTGATTAAACATTGGATTGATCAATTGTATGCTTTTAATTCATGATGTTTGTACTTTTATACAAATATATTTTTTTATCCTGACTTATCTTATATATATTTTTAATACACGTCATGTATGTATATTTATATATATATTTTTTTCTCACTACATGTACCTCTATTGTTCATCATGTGTGTATATGTATGTTTTTTTTTTACCTGCATGTATTTATAATATTATGGGCTCTTGCCTGAAATAAAACATTATTGTATTATATTATTGCATAAGCTGACTGATATTATTTATCCACAACTGAATCAACACATCAACCAACATAAAAATACCAGTAAAATCTTGTCTCGTTCATGCGTTCTTCAATTATCCGGTTTATCAGTAATCCGCATGCTTTTGTGTGGGAACAGTATACACTGTCTTTCTTTCTTCAATGCTATCTAAGTTACTGGAGATGAATAAAATAATAAAGCAATACAATTTCCGAAGCGTATTTAACCAACATTTATTCGTAAATTGTGATGGAATCATGGGTGCGTTTACAAACAGTTGTATAATTGGACGTTCAACTGTGACTCGAATTCTTCGTCTGTTACACCGAAGGAGGCTGAGACGAACACTACGACCGACCAAGACACCCGAAAATTCAGCCATTTGCGCCGATGATGGCGACGCCGCCTGCTGTTTCTGACCAAAGTCATGAGTCTTCTGTTATATCGAAGAAGGTGTATTCTCCGACCGGCCCCCTACATCCGTGACTCCCGCCACCGGCGCAAATGATTCAAGGCAGACACGTTCCCCAACCTTTCAAATATACGCGAAACATCCGCGTGTTAAGCCAAAGAAAGCGCTGTCGCAATCAGATCCGTCCAAGACACGCGTATATTTCGTTGCGTCGACGAATGCGCCGACATATTCTCTTAGCGCGAAAAGACACTTACTATTGAAATCACGTGTGACTGTCCTGTGACAACATAAACTTCCACGTGACCATATAATATAACCGGGGTGAATGTAAAGTGATGCTGGATCGACAGTATTTAATTAATACCATCATGTCTCCCTCCCAGACTGACGCCGAGCAGCTGTTCTGCAGGCCATCATGTCTCCCTCCCAGACTGACGCCGAGCAGCTGTTCTGCAGGCCATCATGTCTCCCTCCCAGACTGACGCCGAGCAGCTGTTCTGGATGCTATCATGTCTCCCTCCCAGACTGACGCCGAGCAGCTGTTCTGCAGGCCATCATGTCTCCCTCCCAGACTGACGCCGAGCAGCTGTTCTGCAGGTCATCATGTCTCCCTCCCAGACTGACGCCGAGCAGCTGTTCTGCAGGTCATCATGTCTCCCTCTCATACTACAATGGTAAAAACAACACAAATCCAGTAATTGATCCATGATATCATAAATAAGCTTAATACGAGCTTATTCCAGCCACCTCCGGATACAAAAATACAAATTCAATTTTGGCAGATTATTTGAATAAAAAATGTGAGTGCAACAAGATTTTCTTATTTTGGTTGATTTGAGACGGAATGCACTAATTTTGCTATTATATAATAAACGGGTTATTGACGCATGTAAACAATATTAATAAACTGCAAAATTCTAGCATTAAAATATTAAAACTATGATTATGCACATATAATATACTGAAGGTTCATATCCACCTTTTACCAGGGATTGGTGTCGAGTAGGTCGGTCATGTTTATCTCCATGGCTGGAGGGGCAATCTCTTACCAGGGATTGGTGTCGAGTAGGTGAGTCATGTTTATCTCCATGGCTGGAGGGGCAATCTCTTACCAGGGATGTGTGTCGAATAGGTGAGTCACGTTTATCTCCATGGCTGGAGAGACAATCTCTTACCAGGGATGTGTGTCGAGTAGGTGAGTCATGTTTATCTCCATGGCTGGAGGGGCAATCTCTTACCAGGGATGTGTGTCGAGTAGGTGAGTCATGTTTATCTCCATGGCTGGAGGGGCAATCTCTTACCAGGGATTGGTGTCGAGTAGGTGAGTCATGTTTATCTCCATGGCTGGAGGGACAATCTCTTACCAGGGATGTGTGTCGAGTAGGTGAGTCACGTTTATCTCCATGGCTGGAGGGACAATCTCTTACCAGGGATGTGTGTCGAGTAGGTGAGTCATGTTTACCTCCATGGCTGGAGGGGCAATCTCTTACCAGGGATGTGTGTCGAGTAGGTGAGTCATGTTTATCTCCATGGCTGGAGGGGCAATCTCTTACCAGGGATTGGTGTCGAGTAGGTGAGTCATGTTTATCTCCATGGCTGGAGGGGCAATCTCTTACCAGGGATGTGTGTCGAGTAGGTGAGTCACGTTTATCTCCATGGCTGGAGGGGCAATCTCTTACCAGGGATGTGTGTCGAGTAGGTGAGTCATGTTTATCTCCATGGCTGGAGGGGCAATCTCTTACCAGGGATGTGTGTCGAGTAGGTCGGTCATGTTTACCTCCATGGCTGGAGGGGCAATCTCTTACCAGGGATGTGTGTCGAGTAGGTGAGTCATGTTTATCTCCATGGCTGGAGGGGCAATCTCTTACCAGGGATGTGTGTTGAGTAGGTCGGTCATGTTTACCTCCATGACTGGAGGGACAATCTCTTACCAGGGATGTGTATCGAGTAGGTCGGTCATGTTTATCTCCATGGCTGGAGGGGCAATCTCTTAAGCGTTTTATTTATACCCGAAAATGCATCAGATCGTAAAAGATAAGTTTGCTTTAAAAATGGACACCCATACCCCCTGTTAGTCTTAGATTTGTGCTTTCGCGTGAATGTATTCCTAGCTACGCCACTGATAACAGAGATATGTCTAAAATAAAAATAATTAGCCACAACTTTAATAAGACGCAGCACCTCACCGCGGCTGTAGAAATTCCCGAAAGACAGCGTCAGTAGCAAGTAAAACGGCACATTGCGTGTCCTTTGATGTCAATGATGATTGTCGGTGACAGCATTCGGGATAAAATTAAACTGCAAGTTACGGCTTGCTATGAAATACACAAGGAATGCATGTGTTACTCCGTTGGCAAGCAAAGCATATTGCCCAAACGTGTTTCTTAAAAATACATTAGACGAAGAAAAGACGCAATTCGCGACTCCATTGACACTGTGAATGTTTGTCCTATTCCGGCAAACTGAACGCACGCGGCGCCAAGTGTTTTTTTGCAACCTTGGCCTTGCTTCTTGGACTTGGTTTCCGTGATTGGAAGATAAGCACCATTAAAATACACAGTCACGTAGTCGTAGACAATTGTACATTGATTGAGATCACAAAACAGACTTCAATACCTACGAGACATCTTGTTTTGTGGATTTTGTTAAACTAGATGAAGTCAGTGCAATGTCTACATTGGAATACTTATATCTAGCTTGTTAAATGGAATTAATACAACGTAACTCGTCTCATTGACATCGTGTGGCCCACATAGTTCGTCGAAGTTTGGTCATCTAGGTGCGCAAAGGTCAGCTGCATATACAATAACACATTGACATTCTACAATATTAAATTTATAGTTTTATGCAAATCGGAAAGCTTGGCTTCAAAAGTGGCGCCACGTGGTTGACCAGGAAACGGCACATTTCCGCTTACAGCGCCACCTACCGAATACGTTTAAAACCAATTGTATTTAAAGGTCCTTAAAGGTCTAGAATTCCGCGATCAATCTAACTAACCGAGTATCGCCTATGACATGCTAGCTCGTTTGTACAAATGTGTTGTTTAGTTTTGATAAAATCATCCAACAAACTATAAAATTACTTTTCATTGGGTCCAGTAAACTGTCACAAAATAAGCAAAAGTGTCCTGGTTCTATACTATATACATAAGGCTATTCAGACTTTCGCAAGATCTAATGATCAAAGTTAATTCTGTTGATGGTCTTGATAATAGATGCACCGTTCATTAAACCTTGAGAACTGTTCACACTATATAGATTTTAACATCAAGAAGTCTTAAAGGGAGACCAAATAGAAGTGTTTAATATTTAATGGTTATTATGATATTGATAGGAATATGTTCTTCAAACTTAAAGAAGGCAGTACAACCAGAGGACACAAAGCAGCATTAGTTAAGGAACAGTGTAGGTTGGACATGAGAAAGTACTCTTTCTCACAGAGGATGATAAATGAATGGAACAAACTGTCAAATGATTGCGTTAATGCTAGTACGGTATGTTTAAAAATAAAATTGACAGATATCTGATAAGGGTGGGCTATATATAGATGATAAAATTGTTGGACTCTCGATATGCCAATAGCTTCCTTGTCCACTTGCCATCTGGAACTTGTTGTTTTGGGATGGCAATCTTGTTAAACTGTATGCAATTGAAATTGAGATATTTATTTAAAAAAATAAAAGTTTACCAACTGAAATGACGATGTGCAGAATCTACACACCAAATGTAAGTTGTGGCAATGATGAAATCGTGACTTACATTACATTCACTACGTGGCGCCATCTTGTAGTTTTGGATGGCAATATTGTTAAATCTTGTCTTGCTAAACCTGATTTATGAGTGGCTAAATAAATTGAAGAGGGAGTTTGAAGCAAATAATAGGAATCAACTGCAATTTTAGTTGTTTTTATTTACACATTCAAGTGGTGCAGGCAAGACCGGGTATAACCAGTTGGTCAGCACATGTATAAGTATTCGACAATTCAGAGATCAAATTACACTATGAACAATGTCAACGAAACCACAATACGACTACTTGCATGTTCATGCATTGCTTACTATAACTGACTCAGTATACCTAAAAGCAAACATGGACTTTATACAGTAGAGTAGATGTTCTATAATGTTCTATAATGATCACATGTATAGTTACAATTTATAAGCTGGATTTAATGCACATGCATAACTATTTTTCACAACATGAGACAATTTGCTTATACTGTCTGTATAAAGGATATATCACATATGTTGAATACATCAACACTGCTATGAAATAAACTGTTGTAACAATTATAGAAAGGCTGTAAATTATTATATTATGTGCACTGGCCACTGGAATAAAATCATCTGATGACGACAACTCATTCTGTGTAGGCTGGAAAGCAGGCGGAGTGACATGAACTTCATGGGCAGTAACTGCATGGCAGCTACACTGACTTACAATCAATAGAACATTTTACTTGTATGGATATCTTTGATATAGATTATACTGAATAAGCTTCCTTACTGCACTTGCAAGGTGATGGAACAGGGGAAGGTTAGTACAAATACAAGCAGTACAAGTATGACAAACAGTTTGACAGTATAATGACAATACCTAATGATTACATGAACTGCCGGCAGTGGTTGTACATATTGTGGCTACTGGAGTCACTTTCTTTGTTCATTAACTGATAACTGAGAAAACATGCAATTTGTTACTGATGTTAATCATCTACAAATAATTAAAAACCACCATGACACTGTCACCAACCAAAAACGCTGGCACATGACCGTCACACAGTCTATATATTTGATAATAGTAGTGATGGCGTTGACAGATTTCTGTAAAAGTTTTCTTACAAGTTCAGATGTCACCAGTGGCTGTGACAATTAGTGATACGGGGGATATCGAGGCAAATGACTTCCTCCTGGAATACATCTGCCTTGAGAGCTGTGGAGATGGTAGGAGATACTGCGGTGTTGAATGCTGCAGTAGGTACTTACACAGTGATGTTTGTCCACACGGCTACACCGCTACACCTACACAAGTGTTGGACAGTACAGGCACTACTGCCGTCACATTACGAAAACGTATTCCTGTCTTCTTTCACTTTCTGTTTGACATCTCATGGTGCTCCCAGAAGCCGACATTATATGTTGACAGTCCCGACACACTTTTGTTGGCCGTGTCATGTAATTAATGACTGGTCCCTTGGATCACACTGCTAACTTGGACTGTACCAAACCTGAGCTTTACATACATGGTTCTGTGAGGCTAACAAAATATAAATCACCATTTCCTATGACGAGTGCAATATAGAAATGCAAGTGTCTGGACACAATTCAACAAGATATCCTAGAATAATTTACTACTAATATGTACACCAACGAATGTTATCGCAGTAGTTGTGAATGTGGCCTGTGCTTAGATCATGTGCTCACACCTGTGTCTATTTCATTCAGCTGAATTGCCACCGACGTGTCATCTTTACTGGCGATAGTGTTACCTTGGTCAGGTGATGATGAGTCAGACATTGCCGTCATGCCCGACATCATGGACAGTGACGATATGCCACTCATCCGGTTGACAAAGCTTGTGTTGGAGCCACTGTCATCTGCACTGGCGGTGACACCATTTGATGCAGACGGACGGCGCGTCGACGTGTGACAAACAATGGCATCAACACCTACGACGACGCCAGTGTTGACTGTCAATGTGCTAGACACCGAGTTACACCTGACAACGGTGTCAACAACGCCGTTACTGGGCCGACGAGCATCGGTCGTCGAGTCTGGTGATGACAGGTCTGACATGACACCGACACAACTGTGGTCAATCTCCTGCAGACCCTCTGCCGTCAACAACAGCTTCTCCTTCATCGTGTAGTTCTGATTCTTATGTGTCATGCGCACGCACGCACTCTGCAGCGAGATCGTCTCCGGGTGGTAGCACACCCATTGGTGACGTTTCCTGGAACAAACATCGGTTGATTAACGTTAAAAAAATATTTAGTTTTCTGTTGTCAACTCTGCATATTATATATATGTATATATATATATATATACATACATATATATCTATATACACACACACATATATATATATATGTATATATATATATATATATATATGTATATATATATATATATATATATATACAAATATATATATATATATATATATATATATATATATACATATACGTATATATATACATATATATATACATATATATATATATATATATATATATATACAGCTAAATGTGGCTCAGTGGTTAGGATGTTGGACTGCCAACTGAGAGGAGCTTGGGCAATTTCATTCACTCCACGTTGCCTCAGTTCACCCAGCTGTAGTCAAGTACCTGGCTACAGACAGTGGTGGATATGTGGTGTTGTGTGTATACAGTATGTATGTACACAGATCTGTGTGACACGTCTAATGCTGTAGTGTAGTGAATAGTTTGTGGTGCAGGCGCTTCACACTCTCACTTTCAGCTGCAGGCACCAGCTAGCTCCCTTTTTGGGAGTGAAAGGGGATATCAGTGCGCAAACCTCCCCTGCTGGTAAATAGCCTCTCGATAGACAAGACCCTAACTGAACTTCCCTGAGGTACACCATGGATACTGGGCATCCTGCGGCCCCAGGCTAATCTGTTAGGGATCTGGGAGCAAACTGGAGCCCCACAGGTGCAGGGTCCACCTATGCAGGGACATGTCCCGACACTCACTAATCCAGTCCCAACTATGGGCAAATAGTAACTTTTGGATGTCCTAGCGAGTGCCCATCTATGATCCTCTGGGGTCAGAACACACCTATCATGCCAGCACACCGACAGAAACGGCCAGGGCATGCCACACACTAGACAGCAATGTGGCATATATGGGGTGCTAAGAATCCCCCGGGCAAGGATATGCTGTCTACATCAACAGAAGGAGTTCAGAAGATAAAGACAAAGAAGACTTCCATCGTGATGTGGAAAGTCAGGACACACAGATGACAGCAATGAGAGAGAAGATGTCAGTGATGTCCACAGGAAAATTTTCATTTTGTGTGATACATTTAATGGACAATAAAGTTTTTCAATTCAATTACATTGGGAAGGGCAGCTTGATTTGCTCTTGGACGAACTGGAAAAATTCAACATCAATATTGTGGCTGTATCAGAAACACACTGGTGTAGTGGTGTGGATGTGGCATTTTGTTGAGGTCTATTGGGGTGGATCTCAAGATTACATCACTGATTGAAACTATGTATGATAATATTGAATGTGCGGCCATCATCAATGGTCAACTGACAGAATGGTTCAGAGGGGAAATAGGAATGAGCCAGGGCTGTTTGTTATCATCTATCCTGTTACGTTTGTTCCTGGAGTTCGTCATGGCAGACCTGAAGAGCTTATGCAAGGAGTTCAAGCTAAATACCAACCACAGCTTTGACATTAGATATGCAGATGACACAACAATTATGTCCATCGTGTTTGACATGCTACAACTCTCAACTGAAGAACTTCAAGCTGCCTGTGGGAAATGAGGTATGAAAATGTTCTGAAAGGCAAAGAACTCAAGACAGTGGGAAAGTTCTGCTTCATGGATAGCATAGTACTGTAGACAAAGAGATGTTATTCGACGCAAAGCCCTAGCATCAACAGCCTTTGGTAGACTCAGAAATGGCATATTTTCCAACAGAAGCGTCTCAACAAGACTGAAAGCCAGATTATATGAAGCCCTTATACTGCCAATGGCAATCTATGGTGCAGAGGCTTGGATGCTACAATCACAGGAGACAAAATCTCTTGAGGTTTTTGAGATGCGCTGCCTGCAGGCTATTAGAGGTGTTACCAGGGCGGACAGACTACAAAATATCAAGATCAGAGAGGACACCTTCACCAATGAATCTACCACAGATGTCATCAGACACAGAAGATGTGGTTTGGGCATGTTTCCCATATGCAAAGAGATAACATCTTTCAGCAAGCATACAAACAAGACTTTAAAGGACAGCATCACTGAAGAATATCATGTCAGTGGTTTACTCAGAATGTGTTCTAAACATGGGACATTCTACAGTTCTATGAAATCTTGGTAATCGAGACTACAAGTGACATATTAAGGGTGGCTGGCATACATAGAACCAACGCAGTCTCAAACATGTTATTTTGCCAGAAAGAGAACTAGTTTAGTAAACAAAGGCAAAAATATGTTACTTAAGTTGAGTTTGGATGCAAATAGCATGGTTAGACTCATATCCTATTGGCAAGTATATGAAAATATTTTAATTTGGCGAGTGAATATTGCCAGAATACCACTCATGATGAAGGGTTATCCAACAGTATGGCATGGCCCATGAAATTAAGATGACGTGTTCAACAAAGTTTTCTAGTAAACCACTGGTGTGATATTCTTAATTGTAGTTACAAATGTTTATGTTTCAGTAGGGTGCCTAGGCTGAAAACCATGACATTTGTTTCCCTTAAAGTTATAGCAATGTTTGCCATGTTTAATTGCTATAAGGCGTTTTATTTATGATGCCCAAAATGAAAGGTTACCTCTGTATGACAAACACACAGATGACAGCAATGAGAGAGAAGATGTCAGTGATGATCCACAGCAGGAGGAACTCAGCCCGTGTCTGAAACACACCAATCATTGCTTCATTTATAATCCTAGATCTGTCTTTCTGCCATGAACTCTCAAACTTTCTGCCATGAACTCTTGTTGTGGTAAACTAGATAGTTGTTATCTATATATTGTATTCCAGCAACATGAGAGCAATCACTGTAGACCTCTCCGTTGCGTGACATGTGACATTTCTTAACTCAATGACTATTTCTACACCAGTGAGACATTTGCTGTAATTTGTGCAACGTTATCAGTACTATGGAAATACAATGCTACTGTTTCAAAAAATTCTTATGGGGATCTCCCTTAAGATAAATAAAATATTCAGTGCAGTATGATTATGGACATTCAATTCTATATTTCCTTACATATTACACAAGTGAAAATTAAATAGAAATAATAATAAAAAGAAATAATTTGTCTAACTAATGTGTTAGCCACCCCAGCTATCAAATATAGTTTAATTTTTATTATTTGTAGCTGGTATATCCTGATACCACATGTGAATGAGACAATGTGTGAATGAGACAATGTGGTGACAACATTTTCTACTTTGCTTTCCACTGGTGTGATGCAGTTACGATGGTGTGCCGTTTGTGATGCATGACGGAGACCTGCGACCGACCACGAATGTCGCGAGTGAGTTCCCAGAAGGAGCTCACACCATAGGTGATGGTCTACTAAGCGAACTGTAGATGTGCTAGGAAACATGGACAGGATCACTTACGAGATGCCAGACTGGTCTCTCTCGGCCAGCCAAGTAGCGACACCTGTTGGTGGTGACAGACGACACTCCCATGCACCAGTAGAGGGAGTGGAGCCACACGGAGTCAACGAGCCAAACATTCGTTGTAATGTTATGTGTCTTGTAGTCTCTACAAGCAACAGATCAACTGTGAAACAAGTGCTACACAAGTGTAAACTTACTTACTTACTTATTTACTTACTTACTTACTTATCCCCTTCATAGCCAAGTTGGTGCATAAGACCACTCAGTAATTTTTATTTTGTACAATCTCTAGCCGTGTTCTCTCTAAAAATCAGTTAGATTTAGCTACCAGTGTAATTATTATCCATGCCGAGATTTGTCTCTGTCTTGTCATCTTGCACCCACCGAATGTTGTTCCAGGTGACATGGCCAAAGCCAGCGTTCACAATGAAGACACCTTCCCTGACCAGGGACTCGGTCGACCCCTCCGTTGCAACACTGGTGAAGTTCTCCGCATTGTTGTATCTTCCTTTGTACAACCACCAGACCTGGCAACACAAGAGGAGAGTGGGTGCTATAGTAGTGGAGATATTAGATCTTATGACATCCTTTATTAACTGACAGTTTGCACAGCAGTTAGCAGAACCTATATATGTAGAATACGTATAGAATTAAATGGCTTATCTTAAATATTGAGACAGTATAGTAAAAACTGTTCTAAGTCTAAGTCAACAATATTTGAGTCAAACTCGGTACTACGGCTGCCTTTGTGTAAATGTAATGTGTCCCATGAAACAGTTCCTTCAGAATGCTGCATTACCTGGCTATTATTGATGCCTGAACGAAGAATAACGTCGACAACTCGCTGGCCATAGAATCCAGCGTGCGGGTGTCTCGCACCAGGCGGCAGGTCAAAGTAGATGTCAAACAAGACGGACTTGTTGGTTTCCTTTGCCACCATCAGATACTCCTCCAGTGTCGGGATGCTCTGGTTGGCAAACACAGCGCGCTGCTTGGCTGTCAGGGATGATGCTGTGCCAAACGGGTCCTTCTACAAGACAGACCACATCATATCTACCAAACAGGTAATTCTACAAGACAAATCACATTACGCCTACCAAATGTGAGACCACACCATGTCTACTAAACTGGTTCTTCTACAAAACAGACCACATCATGTCTACCAAATGGGCCCTTCGACCAGACAAACCACATCATGTCTACAAAAACTGGTCTTTTTACAAGTGAGACCATATCACGTCTACCACATGGGTCCTTCTACAAGACAGACCACACTGTATCTATCAAATGGGTGTTTCTACAAGTGAAACCACATCATGTCATAATTTAGCCTGATAGTGAGTAGTTATAACAAGGAATATACTATTACAGTAGCGTGACCATTGTAATTGTGGAACCTTGCACCAGCACTAAGGCACTAACCTTGTGGAAATATGCACTGGCACTAAGGCACGAACCTTGTGGAACCATGCACCAGCACTAAGGCACTAACCTTGTGGAAATATGCACTGGCACTAAGGCACGAACCTTGTGGAACCATGCACCGGCACTAAAGCACTAACCTTGTGGAACCATGCACCGGCACTAAAACACTAACCTTGTGGAACCATGCACCGGCACTGAGGCGCTTGAGGTCTGTCATGTTGAACTGACACGCCTTCAGGTGAGCTCTTTCTGGGAACACAGTCGCGACATTCGTGGTCCGTCGCAGGTCCCCGTCATGCATCACAAACGGCACGCCATCGTAACTGCATCACACCAGTAGAAAGCAAAGTAGAAAATGTTGTCACTATATTATCTCATTTACACACTGTCTCATTCACACGTGGTCTCATTCACACAAGGTCTCATTAACATATTATCTCATTCAGTCACACATTCTCTCATTCACACTCACCATTTCATTTGCACATTTTCTCATTCACATAATGTCTCATTCACATAATGTCTCATCCACTCTGCTGCATCCTACCTGACAGTGATGTCACTTTCAAGGACAATGACGTCGTCCTCGACTGCGGCCAGGCGGAATGCTTCAAGTGTGTTTTCTGGGGCGATCTGAGACAATACAAAGTCAAACACAATTATTAACACCGACATATAAAACTACACAGGAAATTTAAATATGAATATGCTTAGAATGCAGTGGCTTTGTTTGGTTTATTTTAAATTTCAGTGAAACTACAAAGAAACAAAACGTACGTGACGTGAGATAAACAAAGTCTACTGTTGGTGTGAATCTATGATCACATAATTATAAGAGAGGTTACACAAGATCATATTAATTCCAGGTAATCTTGCAGGACAACCAAATGTCCTCGATGTAAGACCCACCACTGGCCATTACATCCAGTATTACAATAGGACCAGGGACAGTCGCACAAAATGTTAGACCCACCACTGGCCATAACATCCAGTATTACAATAGGACCAGGGATAGTCGCACAAAATGTTAGACCCACCACTGGCCATAACATCCAGTATTACCATAGGACCAGGGACAGTCGCACAAAATGTTAGACCCACCACTGGCCATTACATCCAGTATTACAATAGGACCAGGGATAGTCGCACAAAATGTTAGACCCACCACTGGCCATAACATCCAGTATTACCATAGGACCAGGGACAGTCGCACAAAATGTTAGACCCACCACTGGCCATTACATCCAGTATTACCATAGTACAAGGGACAGTCGCACAAAATGTTAGACCCACCACTGGCCATTACATCCAGTATTACCATAGGACCAGGGACAGTCGCACAAAATGTTAGACCCACCACTGGCCATTACATCCAGTATTACCATAGGACCAGGGACAGTCGCATAAAATGTTAGACCCACCACTGTCCATTACATCCAGTATTACCATAGGACCAGTGAGTCGCACAAAATGTTAGACCCACCACTGGCCATTAAATCCAGTATTATCATAGGACCAGGGACAGTCGCACAAAATGTTAGACCCACCACTGGCCATTACATCCAGTATTACCATAGGACCAGTCGCACAAAATGTTAGACCCACCACTGCCCATTACATCCAGTATTACCATAGGACCAGTGACAGTCGCACAAAATGTTAGACCCACCACTGGCCATTACATCCAGTATTACCATATGACCAGGGACAGTCGCACAAAATGTTAGACCCACCACTGGCCATTACATCCAGTATTACCATAGGACCAGGGACAGTCGCACAAAATGTTAGACCCACCACTGGCCATTACATCCAGTATTACCATAGGACCAGGGACAGTCGCACAAAATGTTAGACCCACCACTGGCCATTAAATCCAGTATTACCATAGGACCAGGGACAGTCGCACAAAATGTTAGACCCACCACTGGCCATTACATCCAGTATTACCATAGGACCAGGGACAGTCGCACAAAATGTTAGACCCACCACTGGCCATTACATCCAGTATTACCATAGGACCAGGGACAGTCGCACAAAATGTTAGACCCACCACTGGCCATTACATCCAGTTTTACCATAGGACCAGGGACAGTCGCACAAAATGTTAGACCCACCACTGGCCATTACATCCAGTATTACCATAGGACCAGGGACAGTAGCACAAAATGTTAGACCCACCACTGGCCATTACATCCAGTATTACCATAGGACCAGTGACAGTCGCACAAAATGTTAGACCCACCACTGGCCATTACATCCAGTATTACCATAGGACCAGGGACAGTCGCACAAAATGTTAGACCCACCACTGGCCATTACATCCAGTATTACCATAGGACCAGGGACAGTCGCACAAAATGTTAGACCCACCACTGGCCATTACATCCAGTATTACCATAGGACCAGGGACAGTAGCACAAAATGTTAGACCCACCACTGGCCATTACATCCAGTATTACCATAGGACCAGTGACAGTCGCACAAAATGTTAGACCCACCACTGGCCATTACATCCAGTATTACCATAGGACCAGGGACAGTCGCACAAAATGTTAGACCCACCACTGGCCATTACATCCAGTATTACCATAGGACCAGGGACAGTCGCACAAAATGTTAGACCCACCACTGGCCATTACATCCAGTATTACCATAGGACCAGGGACAGTCGTACAAAATGTTAGACCCACCACTGGCCATTACATCCAGTATTACCATAGGACCAGGGACAGTCGCACAAAATGTTAGACCCACCACTGGCCATTACATCCAGTATTACCATAGGACCAGGGACAGTCGCACAAAATGTTAGACCCACCACTGGCCATTACATCCAGTATTACCATAGGACCAGGGACAGTCGCACAAAATGTTAGACCCACCACTGGCCATTACATCCAGTATTACCATAGGACCAGGGACAGTCGCACAAAATGTTAGACCCACCACTGGCCATTACATCCTGTATTACCATAGGACCTGTGACAGTCGCACAAAATGTTAGACCCACCACTGGCCATTACATTCAGTATTACCATAGGACCAGTGACAGTCGCACAAAATGTTAGACCCACCACTGGCCATTACATCCAGTATTACCATAGGACCAGGGACAGTCGCACAAAATGTTAGACCCACCACTGGCCATTACATCCAGTATTACCATAGGACCAGGGACAGTCGCACAAAATGTTAGACCCACCACTGGCCATTACATCCAGTATTACCATAGGACCAGGGACAGTCGCACAAAATGTTAGACCCACCACTGGCCATTACATCCAGTATTACCATAGGACCAGGGACAGTCGCACAAAATGTTAGACCCACCACTGGCCATTACATCCAGTATTACCATAGGACCAGGGACAATCGCACAAAATGTTAGACCCACCACTGGCCATTACATCCTGTATTACCATAGGACCTGTGACAGTCGCACAAAATGTTAGACCCACCACTGGCCATTACATTCAGTATTACCATAGGACCAGTGACAGTCGCACAAAATGTTAGACCCACCACTGGCCATTACATCCAGTATTACCATAGTACAAGGGACAGTCGCACAAAATGTTAGACCCACCACTGGCCATTACATCCAGTATTACCATAGGACCAGTGACAGTCGCACAAAATGTTAGACCCACCACTGGCCATTACATCCAGTATTACCATAGTACAAGGGACAGTCGCACAAAATGTTAGACCCACCACTGGCCATTACATCCAGTATTACCATAGGACCAGGGACAGTCGCACAAAATGTTAGACCCACCACTGGCCATTACATCCAGTATTACCATAGGACCAGGGACAGTCGCACAAAATGTTAGACCCACCACTGTCCATTACATCCAGTATTACCATAGGACCAGGGACAGTCGCACAAAATGTTAGACCCACCACTGTCCATTACATCCAGTATTACCATAGGACCAGTGAGTCGCACAAAATGTTAGACCCACCACTGGCCATTAAATCCAGTATTACCATAGGACCAGGGACAGTCGCACAAAATGTTAGACCCACCACTGGCCATTACATCCAGTATTACCATAGGACCAGTCGCACAAAATGTTAGACCCACCACTGCCCATTACATCCAGTATTACCATAGGACCAGTGACAGTCGCACAAAATGTTAGACCCACCACTGCCCATTACATCCAGTATTACCATAGGACCAGTGACAGTCGCACAAAATGTTAGACCCACCACTGGCCATTACATCCAGTATTACCATATGACCAGGGACAGTCGCACAAAATGTTAGACCCACCACTGGCCATTACATTCAGTATTACCATAGGACCAGTGACAGTCGCACAAAATGTTAGACCCACCACTGGCCATTACATCCAGTATTACCATAGTACAAGGGACAGTCGCACAAAATGTTAGACCCACCACTGGCCATTACATCCAGTATTACCATAGGACCAGTGACAGTCGCACAAAATGTTAGACCCACCACTGGCCATTACATCCAGTATTACCACAGTACAAGGGACAGTCGCACAAAATGTTAGACCCACCACTGGCCATTACATCCAGTATTACCATAGGACCAGGGACAGTCGCACAAAATGTTAGACCCACCACTGGCCATTACATCCAGTATTACCATAGGACCAGGGACAGTCGCACAAAATGTTAGACCCACCACTGTCCATTACATCCAGTATTACCATAGGACCAGGGACAGTCGCACAAAATGTTAGACCCACCACTGTCCATTACATCCAGTATTACCATAGGACCAGTGAGTCGCACAAAATGTTAGACCCACCACTGGCCATTAAATCCAGTATTACCATAGGACCAGGGACAGTCGCACAAAATGTTAGACCCACCACTGGCCATTACATCCAGTATTACCATAGGACCAGTCGCACAAAATGTTAGACCCACCACTGCCCATTACATCCAGTATTACCATAGGACCAGTGACAGTCGCATAAAATGTTAGACCCACCACTGCCCATTACATCCAGTATTACCATAGGACCAGTGACAGTCGCACAAAATGTTAGACCCACCACTGGCCATTACATCCAGTATTACCATATGACCAGGGACAGTCGCACAAAATGTTAGACCCACCACTGGCCATTACATCCAGTATTACCATAGGACCAGGGACAGTCGCACAAAATGTTAGACCCACCACTGGCCATTACATCCAGTATTACCATAGGACCAGGGACAGTCGCACAAAATGTTAGACCCACCACTGGCCATTAAATCCAGTATTACCATAGGACCAGGGACAGTCGCACAAAATGTTAGACCCACCACTGGCCATTACATCCAGTATTACCATAGGACCAGGGACAGTCGCACAAAATGTTAGACCCACCACTGGCCATTACATCCAGTATTACCATAGGACCAGGGACAGTCGCACAAAATGTTAGACCCACCACTGGCCATTACATCCAGTATTACCATAGGACCAGGGACAGTCGCACAAAATGTTAGACCCACCACTGGCCATTACATCCAGTATTACCATAGGACCAGGGACAGTAGCACAAAATGTTAGACCCACCACTGGCCATTACATCCAGTATTACCATAGGACCAGGGACAGTCGCACAAAATGTTAGACCCACCACTGGCCATTACATCCAGTATTACCATAGGACCAGGGACAGTCGCACAAAATGTTAGACCCACCACTGGCCATTACATCCAGTATTACCATAGGACCAGTGACAGTCGCACAAAATGTTAGACCCACCACTGGCCATTACATCCAGTATTACCATAGGACCAGGGACAGTAGCACAAAATGTTAGACCCACCACTGGCCATTACATCCAGTATTACCATAGGACCAGTGACAGTCGCACAAAATGTTAGACCCACCACTGGCCATTACATCCAGTATTACCATAGGACCAGGGACAGTCGCACAAAATGTTAGACCCACCACTGGCCATTACATCCAGTATTACCATAGGACCAGGGACAGTCGCACAAAATGTTAGACCCACCACTGGCCATTACATCCAGTATTACCATAGGACCAGGGACAGTCGTACAAAATGTTAGACCCACCACTGGCCATTACATCCAGTATTACCATAGGACCAGGGACAGTCGCACAAAATGTTAGACCCACCACTGGCCATTACATCCAGTATTACCATAGGACCAGGGACAGTCGCACAAAATGTTAGACCCACCACTGGCCATTACATCCAGTATTACCATAGGACCAGGGACAGTCGCACAAAATGTTAGACCCACCACTGGCCATTACATCCAGTATTACCATAGGACCAGGGACAGTCGCACAAAATGTTAGACCCACCACTGGCCATTACATCCAGTATTACCATAGGACCAGGGACAGTCGCACAAAATGTTAGACCCACCACTGGCCATTACATCCAGTATTACCATAGGACCAGGGACAGTCGCACAAAATGTTAGACCCACCACTGGCCATTACATCCAGTATTACCATAGGACCAGGGACAGTCGCACAAAAGTAGATTTCCTGTTTGCAACTTAAACATCAATATAACAAATACAAAGCGCACTGTAGAACAACATAGAAATCAACTTGTATCAGAGAATGGATCTGTCAAGCTCTTTCAATGTGGGACACTGAAGTTTTGACTATAATTCTTTTTTCATCCGATTCTACAAACTAATCGCCGCAAAGACTCACATCTGCTGCGCCTCTGTGTGCTACCAGCAGGGGGCGCTGTGGCAGGTCCTTGGATGGCCCGATACACGGAGAGTTGATGGACATGGGTGATAAGTAGAGGGACGCCATGACAGTGATGTAGAGGCCCAGCCAGCACGCCCTGCGCCCTGAAAGCATAACATCCACTGTATAACCAGTTTCCCCCATGACAATGATGCCATGTGTAGACAGTTTTTATCGTGGTTTTTTGTATTACGACAAAAACATGTTGCAAATGGAGAAAAAGTTTGTTGGGTTTTGTTAAAATAGAATTCCAAGAGGACAAGTCTCTCTAGCCAGATCATTATTATGTAGGGTCTTTAATAATCAGTTGTCTGTACTTACATGAACACTGGCATAGAATCCGTTGTACTTACATGAACACTGGCATAGGATCAGTTGTACTTACATGAACACTGGCATAGGATCAGTTGTACTTACATGCACACTGGAGTAGGATCAGTTATACTTACATGCACACTGCAGTAGGATCAGTTGCACTTACATGCACACTGCAGTAGGATCAGTTGTACTTACATGCACACTGGAGTAGGATCAGTTGTACTTACATGAACACTGGCGTAGGATCAGTTGTACTTACATGCACACTGGAGTAGGATCAGTTATACTTACATGCACACTGGAGTAGGATCAGTTATACTTACATGCACACTGCAGTAGGATCAGTTGTACTTACATGCACACTGCAGTAGGATCAGTTGTACTTACATGCACACTGGAGTAGGATCAGTTGTACTTACATGCACACTGCAGTAGGATCAGTTATACTTACATGCACACTGCAGTAGGATCAGTTGTACTTACATGCACACTGCAGCAGGATCAGTTGTACTTACATGCACACTGCAGCAGGATCAGTTGTACTTACATGCACACTGCAGCAGGATCAGTTGTACTTACATGCACACTGGAGTAGGATCAGTTGTACTTACATGCACACTGCAGCAGGATCAGTTGTACTTACATGCACACTGCAGCAGGATCAGTTGTACTTACATGCACACTGCAGCAGGATCAGTTGTACTTACATGCACACTGCAGTAGGATCAGTTGTACTTACATGCACACTGCAGTAGGATCAGTTGTACTTACATGCACACTGCTGTAGGATCAGTTGTACTTACATGTACACTGCAGTAGGATCAGTTGTACTTACATGCATACTGCTGTAGGATCAGTTGTACTTACATGCACACTGCAGTAGGATCAGTTGTACTTACATGCATACTGCTGTAGGATCAGTTGTACTTACATGCACACTGCAGTAGGATCAGTTGCCCTGCTATAAACCATGTGAGGAATGTCATCACTACCACGGCGGACAAATGGAGGAACGGCCCAGTGATCTGACAAAGAAAACACCAAACTCAACACGATTTATAAGTACACTGCATACACATGAACAAGTTAAAATGAAAAATAATACACAGAAGTTTACATACATCATATGACATGTTTTGAACGAACTCCAAAAAGTGTAGAAAAGCAGATTAAATAAACAACATAGTTGTAAGCCACTGTCTCTTACCATGACAGAGATGAGCTCGAGTTGGAAGCCCTCGGCCCACACGGACTGGACGACAAAGATCACGGCGACACAAGCGGCCAGCACCAGGAGCAGGATCACGCGGTGAATGTAGTGGAGGAACACTTGGTAGCCCAGACCCACATGGCAGAATGCCAGCACCTACACAGTACAAAACATTTGGTAGCCCAGACCCACATGGCAGAATGCCAGCACCTACACAGTACAAAACATTTGGTAGCCCAGACCCACATGGCAGAATGCCAGCGCCTACACAGTACAAAACATTAGGTAGCCCATACCCACATGGCAAACTGCCAGCACCTACTCAGTACAAAACATTTGGTAGCCCAGACCCACATGGCAGAATGCCAGCACCTACACAGTACAAAACATTTGGTAGCCCAGACCCACATGGCAGAATGCCAGCACCTATACAGTACAAAACGCTTGGTAGCCCAGACTCACATGGCAGAATGCCAGCACCTATACAGTACAAAACGCTTGGTAGCCCAGACCCACATGGCAGAATGCCAGCACCTACACAGTACAAAACACTTGGTAGCCCAGACCCACATGGCAGAATGCCAGCACCTACACAGTACAAAACGCTTGGTAATCCAGACCCACGTAACAGAACGCCAGCACATGAACATGTCACATTTATACAAGATTTGTTTTAATTATTTTGGCCCAAACTGCACAATTTTAAACCTCCCTGTTAATGTCATAACATTTCAACCCTACCACAGATGGAACCTCAACTACTCTCCTCTGTAAAAATGTCTACTTTATAATAATGATAATAATATTAATAATATGTGTTTATTTTAGACAAAAGTCCATATATATATTATATACACAGTACAGTAAAATACAAGTAAAAACTATTTAGATACACACGTCATACACCGACTAAAAATATAAAATAATTATGAAAAGGGCACATAACAGAGGGCAAAACATGACCAAAACTATAAAACTTACTGTGCATGGGCAATGTTCCACTGCGTTCATCACAATGTTCCACTGCGTTCATCACAATGTTCCACTGCGTTCATCACAAGTTAGACTGTACATATTATCCACTAAATGAAGCAGCACAGGGAAAGACAGGTGAGAAAGTAAGCG
Source organism: Lamellibrachia columna (assembly GCA_963662155.1). NCBI lineage: Eukaryota > Metazoa > Annelida > Polychaeta > Sabellida > Siboglinidae > Lamellibrachia > Lamellibrachia columna. The sequence continues at coordinate 14,022,424 of OY759273.1, read as the reverse complement.
ATGAAGAGGAACACGTTAGTGTGTCTACTCACCACCAGGATTGCCACATACAGTAACGTGATCGATGTGACCACTAGCACCACCTGGTGCCAGTCATACCACTTCCCCAACTTCGTCCACATATGCCTGGTCAAATAAAACAAAACAGTCAACACAAGACGCCATGTCTACAAGTGTTCACCATCCATAGTCTGCTGCAACTGGCATATTACAAAATGGATAATCAAAGGAAATGACTCAAACTAACCCAACACTAGCTTCCTTATGGATCGTCAAATTGATTAAGCAGCATCTTTAATCACATCATGATCTGATAACAACTATGTTATAAGTTGACAATGAAGCAGCAGGAACCTAATTTGTCACCCACCAGTGCCAATGAAGGAAATCAAACAGAGACATACTTCTAGTAAACTATAAAAACACAAAAGTGAACATTCAAAGACAACATTTACATCATCACACTAATCAGCAATGGTATTACTGTTTTCACAATAGTATCAAAAAGGCGCATAACAAAAGTATTAATTAATGAGATAATTACAAGGTTTCCATGTCTCGTCAGCATTGCCCTCTGTATAGTTAGCCATATATGAAGACTGAAATAAGACCTAAAACATCTACATATGGAACTGTGGTAGCTGCCATTAAAGTGCCACATTCATTACGCATTGCTGCCACCTGGTAAACTGTGGAAATTAATGAACTACCATAATCTTCATAACCTGAGGGTATTTCTGGTTTTGTCTCCAACGGTTGAATCAAATCTATGGCTGACATCAGGATGTCAGTTTGATGAAGTACGCCCATAGGCTGCCATCTGGGAATTACACCAGTTTGTAGTTATTTGTAGCATTGTGCTGCCATCTAGTAATGATGCAGTTTGTAGTTATTTGTGACATTGTGCTGCCATCTGGTAATGATGCCAGTTTGTAGTTATTTGTGACATTGTGCTGCCACCTGGTAATGATGCCAGTTTGTAGTTATTTGTGACATTGTGCTGCCACCTGGTAATGATGCCAGTTTGTAGTTATTTGTGACATTGTGCTGCCATCTGGGAATTACACCAGTTTGTAGTTATTTGTAGCATTGTGCTGCCATCTAGTAATGATGCCAGTTTGTAGTTATTTGTGACATTGTGCTGCCATCTGGTAATGATGCCAGTTTGTAGTTATTTGTGACTTTGTGCTGCCATCTAGTAATGATGCCAGTTTGTAGTTATTTGTGACATTGTGCTGCCATCTGGTAATGATGCCAGTTTGTAGTTATTTGTAGCATTGTGCTGCCATCTAGTAATGATGCCAGTTTGTAGTTATTTGTAGCATTGTGCTGCCATCTAGTAATGATGCCAGTTTGTAGTTATTTGTGACATTGTGCTGCCATCTGGTAATGATGCCAGTTTGTAGTTATTTGTGACATTGTGCTGCCACCTGGTAATGATGCCAGTTTGTAGTTATTTGTGGCATTGTGTTGCCATCTGGTAATGATGCCAGTTTGTAGTTATTTGTGACATTGTGCTTCCATCTGGGAATGATGCCAGTTTGTAGTTATTTGTGACATTGTGCTGCCATCTGGTAATGATGCCAGTTTGTAGTTATTTGTGACATTGTGCTGCCACCTGGTAATGATGCCAGTTTGTAGTTATTTGTGACATTGTGCTGCCATCTGGTAATGATGCCAGTTTGTAGTTATTTGTGACATTGTGCTGCCACCTGGTAATGATGCCAGTTTGTAGTTATTTGTGGCATTGTGCTGCCATCTGGTAATGATGCCAGTTTGTAGTTATTTGTGACATTGTGCTGCCATCTGGGAATGATGCCAGTTTGTAGTTATTTGTGACATTGTGCTGCCATCTGGGAATGATGCCAGTTTGTAGTTATTTGTGACACTGTGCTGCCATCTGGTAATGATGCCAGTTTGTAGTTATTTGTGACATTGTGCTGCCACCTGGCTTGTTAGTAGTTATGAAGGTATGTAGCTCATGGCTGGATAGATAATTGTTTTGTTTTGCACTGTAATCTGGTGAATCAGATAAATTTGTGATTCACATCTGAATATTACATTTATAGATAGCAAGTTTGCAGTAGGGCCTAATATAATTATTTGGTTTACATTGGGTATCATATATATATGTAGTGTCAACACATTTGGAATAGTTGTTTTGGGCCACACAACATTTGAGTTGTACAAACTCCACCACCTCCAGACACATTCAACTTATCCTATAACATTTTAGTAACTGTGCAAACAAAATTGCAAATTGTAAAAAAAATAGCTAATTAGCTTGTATGCTCTTTAAAAAAAAGTAGCATAGTCCAGTGTGATGTACCCATAAAACTGTGATATCTTTGACCTTATGGCCACACTGCCCAGTGAGAGACTGACCAGTTGACGCTATCGTGACTGTTGCCAGCCATGAGCCAGAAGTAGAACCAGAAGACGAGGAAGGCCGTCGTGAAGAACAGCAGGATGATCCATGCGATGTCACGCTACAATAAGAAATAATAATAAAATACAAAACCTATATAGCACCATATATGGCATATTACATTATGCTATTTTTAATTAAGCCTAACAGGAATGCTAAATATATAATTATAATTATATATATATATATATATATATTATATATATAAACAATAAATGTAAGATACTATACAAACTGCTTGCCATAGAAAGATAAAACAATCAAACAAATTAGACTTAATTAATAGATGTTATCAACAGGCGAAGTCACGTACATCACTGCATGCTATATCCACAATTCTGCACCATTAAACATTTGTAAGCAGGACAAAGTAGTCTCAAGTAGGTCATGCAACAATATTGGAATGACCCCCAAACTGTTGCAGTCTTCCCTCAAGATTCTGAGTAGTGCATGCTTGTGCCATCTACATTGTCACTGACTCACTGTTTACCCTGTCTTTTGGAACTCACAGGAGTCAGCAATTCAGTAACACAGGCCAAAGAACTACAGTACTCAAGTGATACAACAAAGTGAAGTTGAATGAAGGAGTTGGTATGAGGCCAAACAGACCAAGGTGTGGTTATGTAAAGTCCTGTTGTCACTAATCTCTAGTTATGTCAACTGACACGAGTCCCCCACCAGCACTGTCACCAACCTTTGGAGTGTCATCCTTCGACTGCTTGTAGCGTTGCCACCGACAACCAAAGAGACCGGTGACAACGGCCTTGCCGTAGTGGCGGTTGTAGCGCTGGATCTGGGCGTGGTGGGAAACCATTGTCAGCTTACAGCGTCCGACTTATCCAACAGTGATGGCAGGGCTAGAGGCATTGATTCCTTGAGTGAGCCATCAGCATTTCAGGAGGGAGAAATGTGGTCTAGACACAGGGCTGAGACAGCTGTCTGCAAACACACAAGACATGTTGGTGACAAATATATACACTAACAGTCTACGAAGTACAAGTAACAATTGTCATAGTTTGTAGATAATATTAAAGTTGAGACTACAGTAGTAAATGCATATACATAAGGCCCCACTCACCAAAGTTCACCTTGCCATGCAGCAAATAAAGGTAATTTATTATACACCCGCCTCATGAGAGGCCATCTCATGAGAGGCCATCCCTCTAAAAGTCATTGTACCATTGAATTTCAAAGGGATCTCAATGACATACATGCTGACCATGTTGGCAGTAAACATGGGCTGGGCTTGTGGCATATACATCAATGTCATTAAATAATTAATTATATATGTGACATTGCTTAATTACATTTTGCTGCAGTTAAAATTTTCATGAACCTTGATAATAAAAGTTCTGTTTTGAAATTGAGGGAAGTCCAAACAACTACAGGACGTATAATATTTGAGTAAATTTAGAAACTGCACCTCCTCTGACTTCGGTCTAAATCACCAACAATTATCAAACTGCTTAATAGCAAATTTAAATTAACTGAGCTGAATATCTATAACTAAGGTAATTAACTTTGCCGCCTCCCCAAACTATTGAAATTACATTTATCATCCCAACAAACTTGTATTGATTACTAGAACATAAACATGAAAACTGAACACAGATTTCACGCAGTCATTGTATTGTGTGTTGAAAGTTAAACGCTGGCACTCCCATGTGGAACAGCAACAACGCACTGGGTCACCCATAGAATAGTAACAAAGCATTGGAATTTGGAGGGTAAGTGGCATACACAGGGTTCTACATACTTTGTCTACATATTTCACCAATCTGTCCATGGTGGGCCTATTATAAAGGCAGAAAGGCAACACAGCTGCAGAGAGAGTGGGTACTGTAGAGGGGGTGTATCAGATATTTACAACCCACACCTTCGTGGGACATGAAGGTTATAGGAACCAGTCCAAACCAGACACAGCAATATCATTACTGCCGTGTGGTTCAATAATCAACCAGTTCTCGCCAACTGAATGGATTATTTCTACTTCAATCAACAATAAATGTAAGCGAAACATTTATTAATTCAATTTGCTCCTTTGGCACAGGTGGAAAGTGTGCCTTGCCGTTCTGTGTGATAAACGATGGGAACAAATACCCTGCTAGAAATGCTACAAGACTAAGTATTTACAAAATAATATATATTTAATAATAAACGATAAATATCTCCCAGGAATGGGACATATATATATACAGTCGCGCCTCGTTATAACGCGGTAGTCGGGGTCCACGACTCCGGACCGCGTTGTAAGCGAGGCGCGTTAGGTGTTCTCATATCTGCCACCAGGGAGCTACTAAACAACAGCGACCGCCGCTCGCTGCACCAAGTTCATGAACCCTGTCGAAGCCCCGTGTGCTTACAGCATTGTCTTATACGGCAATATGCAGTTTATGGAACTTATTAAACGAGTATACTAGCATCAACGTGTATTATTTTTAAATGTCACATCCTCTTGACTCTTGAACTGAATAAAACACATGTACGTATACCGTTATGGACTAGATCTACTACGATGATGATGTACTGGACCGCCAGGCCTACGAATCGAAAATAATAACCTGGACCTGAGCGGCCGAAAACGTATATGATTTGACAAACGTAGTATGCAAGCTGATAAAACACAGAAAAAGACAATAGGTAGAATTAATAATTGTTTCACTTCGTCTTTCAACCGATCTCGACCGAAGCATACATTTATTACGCACCACTTAACACTTTGGCGTGTTGGTTTCGCGTCGCGAAAACGATTAAATTTACGATGTAATGGAAGCATGTAATTTCACCCAAGTGTTATGTTGGTACCGCATATTAAATGCATTTAAAACGGTTGATCTGATTCTTACGCGAGGCATATTTGTGAATCTCGATTGCAATTTACAAGCCGTCGAAGAGAAGCCAGCGACAGCGATTGATGTCGGCGGCAGCGCAAAACAAACAACACGTTGATACTCGTTCATTGACATCGTTCACCTAATGTTTCTTGAGAATTGTCAAAGCAATTCTAAGTAGGTTTAAGTGGGCCCATTTGACATTTTCCCCTAGCGGCAGAAATTCGGGGTCCACGACCGACCGCGTTATATCCGAATCCGCGTTATAACGGGGCGCGTTATAACGAGGCGCGACTATATATATATATATATATATATATATTATATATATATATATATATATATATATATATATATATATATATATATATATATATATATGTATAAGGAATGGTATACATGTGCATATGTAAAGCAACAGATCAAACCCAGTATGTACCTGGTAAGCCCCTTGCTTCCTTGGCGACATACCAGCTCAGGCTTCTTATTTGCTTTCTACAACAATCTTGTTAAAATCTGCTAAGTGCCCTTACAAGTTACAGTGCCAAATGACTATAACAGAGCACTGTATAATATCAGTAGGGCAGCAATGAAAGAAACGCCTGAAGACATGTTGTTGATGTTGCGGATAACATTCCTGCATACCACGTTGGAGGGGGTGGGGCGTGAACCTCTATTTCTCTAGTGCCACCATTGTCCTGCCTAAGGGTCTACACCCCTCTCTCTGGTGCAGCCATTGTGCATGCAGACTGAGTGAAAGGACTGTCACCTCAGCCTGGGTGACATGACACAGTTTCTGACACGGTCCATTGATGCTCCAATGCCAAGGTTTTATCTAGATGACAATCAGTTTCCTGCGTATAGTTCAGAGAGGTGGTTTTGCAATTTTGAAGAATGTCTTGAACCTTTGAAAAATGGTGAAAACATAAAACATTTACGAGAAATTCTTCATGTACACATATACTATTCTGCTGTTGACTTTATAAAGTAATACAAAATTATATAATTTGGCTAATAAATTTTCTTAAGAACATAAGCTTGTTGAAAACACACTGCAATTTAAAAATCGATAAACAAAATGTCAGTTTTCCTGGTAAATAACTTGTCCGTGCTGCCAGACAATAACAATGAAGCAGTTGGTAACCAGACGCGGTGGTCAAGTGGTAAAGCATCGGACTTTCAGTCGAGGGAACCTGGGTTCAAAACCACCTGTGGTAGAGGGTCAGACTTTTTTGGTTGAAAGGACCTGGGTTAAAAACCACCTCTGCCGTTTCGAAGCCTGGGCAAATTCGTTTACCCCACTTTGCCTGTGTCTTTTGGAAGAGACAGCAAAAGCAGTTGGTCCCTTCCATCTGGTGCCTATGCCTGGGGAAATAAAAGACCCCACACAGGGAATTGGAAAATATCTGCGGTGGACTCACAAATTCTAGAGAAGAAAAACTCTGAAAATAAACCACTCCTATGTTAGCTCAAGACAGGGCTGTTTGGAGTTAAATGTCATAAGTTAGACTGTAATTACAGTAGTAACTGCCTTCAACGGACCCTCCGATGAGTGGACACCTGCTGTGGTGGGACACTTTCTCAATGTACGGATTGTTTTACCATGTTAATGTCCCTCTGATGAGGGGACACCTAGTGAACGCGGACAGCGGACAGGATATTTTGGTTTTCTGTCCCTGCTAAGACGGACAGTAACCATTATTTTCGTAATTTGTTTCTCGAAATATTTTATTTCCAAAATGGCCACGGACAAACAGCATGGTGTGTAGTGGGAAAAACAACGTTATATTGCGAATTCGGATGTAAGGCTGTTGGTTGTGGACCCCGATTTTCTGCTGCCAGGGGAAATGCCAAATGGGCCTGCTTAAACCTACTTAGAATTGCTTTGACAATTCTCAAGAAACAGGTGAACAATGTCAACGACAATGAACGACTGTCAACAAGTTGTTTGTTTGGCGCTGCAGCCGACATCAATCGCTGATGTTGGCTTCGCTTAGGCAGTTTGAAATTGCAATCGAGATTCACAAATACGCCTCGCATAAGAATCAGATAAACAGTCTTAAAGTCAATTTAGTATGCAGTACTAATATGACACTGTACAACCAATCAGGGAGCGAAGCCCCCACAGTTGCATGTCAATAGCCAGCATCACATAACACTCAATTAAGTAAATTCACAACACAATAGTCTTATTCTAAGAATGTCTATTTTTCCTCTGGGATGCCTGAACTAAGCTAGACAGCAAAGGAATACATTTATGTTTAAATAAATAAATAACATACTTTGACTATCAAATCATGTTATGGAATGTATGGTTATGATTAAATGAATATATATATATATATAAATATATTTAAAATGACAAACATAGTACTGTAAGTACATTTCCTTCACATTGTTTGTGTGACTTTAAATATTCATACATCCTTAATGCACTCCACTTGTAATTGTACCTGTAGGACAATGATGTGTCTTACTTGAAAGCTTAATCTCTCAGCATAACAACGCACCAGACTAAGTAGTAAGTCCTGGACTACTGGTCACAGTACAAAGTCCTAGACATCAGGTAAGATGGGTTGATAGGCATCAATTTTCCAAGTGCTTTGCTTCTTCATAATTGTATGTAAACCATGGTAACACATTTGGACTTGGTGCTTTATTGTGTATGCTTTTTGGGGAGGGGTTAGGCATATAATTAATCAGCAATGATAATTTAGCTGTAGGGTGGCAAATATGCCTCGTTACGATATGTACATGTCACACCTGACTGGTGGAAGCACTGTAACAACCATTGCCAGTCCAGTATATCCATGATTTAAATGTTGACCTCGCGATTATTTAGGTGTGTAATTGCCATTACACTATAACATGAGGTATGCATAAAAAAAATTATAATCGACTATTTATTTTCCTCTCAAGAAAGCAAATATTTTGGCCAACTTACTCGGTCTTCATCAGTGGACTGACTTCACCATGGGCACATCACCCTGACATAGGGACAGGTGGGAGCTCCTGGCTGACATCTCATCTCAGCCTGGAGCTCTCACCGGTCCTTCTAATTTGTGGCATCCTACTCGTAGATTCTCATTAAATTATTTATATATTACATCAAGTATCAATACATGTGTGTGGTTTGATTGAGTTTTCACAGGCCCCGGGACACTTGGTACAGACAAGTAATTTATACAAAAAAATTTACCTTGTAGAATTATTATCATCCAGAGATTGGAGATAACAAAACATGTACACATATTGAGTAGGCCTAAAATGATGTAACACGTTATTAAAATGTATTAATTTTCTCATTTGTTTAATCAGCATACCTATCTGCTGCTACTGAGTACTAGGATTAGCAACTGTTAACTCATGTTCATTCTACTAAGCACGCTTACTACAACTGCCTGCAGGTTAGATGGGTCAACATTTTCATAGTAATATTAAACCACTTATATAGGGAAAAACACATCTTCTCCTCCCCTTAGAGGGCCCACATGAAAAAAAAGCTAAATCTGACTCATCCCCATTAGGAAGGCATGTTTACTGCCCATCCCAGCTGACTCAGACAGGACGAGGGTGTTGGTGACAATGTGTGTCACTGTGACATATACGGGCGACATATACACACTGCACCAACTGTACACCTATTAAATGCTGGAGCCAACCTGTCTATACCCTACAGGAATGGCCCCATGCACCAAGGGCATTACATTTCTAGAAGATAAGTGGTTATATAAAAAAAATGTATTTGAAACCCAACATATATGTGGAAATAATTATATTTCCAAACCACTTGGGCAAACTGTAGGCATGGTTAAAAATTTGAAAAAGTTTATAAAAATTAAATTTTATTTTATTCACTCGTTTGCCAATTAATTAACAGAAACAAAAATTATCAAAAGAAGTGTGTTGATTTGTGATGAAGTTTTGTTAAATATCTGCATAGACCATAGTCCAAAATCGACACTTCAGGCAACAGTGCGTCCTTTGCCATTGGCTTAGCTAATTACAAAGTTCTGTGTGAAATACAAAATTACGACTTAATTTTCAAGTGGACCTTTTCCAGTTTTTAATCAAACCATGACTCCAGTGGCGCAGTGACTCGTGGGGTGGTGAAAAAGAAACGCAACTGTTCGGCCGTCTGTACGAAGCACAACCTGCTATGATATTATATAAGCTGTGTATATTCAGGTCGACGACCCCAAACATTAAAAAGGAAAACCTTGCTGCTGTTAGGACTATCGGTCACTCTTGAGGGTACGTCCGCCGAGAAAGGTGTGTAAACAAATTGGACAATTGGTAAATAGATGAGTTGCTACACTCGACTCGACTAATAGACAGATACTTGAAGATAGATAAGTTTATGACCCACCTTGTCATTAAACGTCCTCATCACTTGGCAGAGATAAGCACCTTACTCAAAAAGGCGTACATCGTCACTACACAAACATGCAACGTATCGCGGTGACTCACAAATGTCAGTCGATCGCCTTTAATACAGGTGTCGAGTTGGTCGGGTGAGAGTTAGTTTCGTACATGGGGGAGACACAGGCCTGCCATCTAGTGAGGACGCTAGCTGATTACTGAATCGTCACTAGGAGTCGCCACTATATGGTTTCTATCCTACATTTTTTTATTGTTTATGAAATTTACACAAAAATCGTTTGGACACCCATTCTTAGTTGATATTAGAATGGAAGTGAAAACATAATATCTTCCAACGGCACACTTACACACGCATGCGTGCATTGAGAGGAAAGGACAGAAGCACACACGCATATAAGCATTAACTTGCCAAGAACAATTTTACACACGCGGGGGAGGTGAGTGGGACTCGAGTTTACTGCCCCCCCCCCCTCTCCCCAATCTGTTCACAGCCATCAACTTCTCATCTTCAATATTCAACCATTTCCGACGCTTATTTATAATATGTGTTGCGTCTCTGTGGCCATATCGATCGCCTTCCCATCTCCGATGATTGCGTAACTGCCGCTTGCGGGATGTGCAAGTCGCCGTAGCGCCATATACTAATCTTTATGTCTTCATTTGTCACAAAATGGCAACCCCTTTGGATTCTTTCTAATATTTTAATCGCACTTTCATTTATAATTATATTACACAGACATAGGGCCTACACGGTGCACACGTCGAGCCCATACCGGCAGTTTTGTGTTACGACGGCTGACGTACGTGCCACCAGACAAATACAAATTTATTGCAGTTGCACAAAAGTCGATGTAATATAAAGTTCGTGTCAGGGTGGTCTGAAGTTAAATGACGTCGGTACGTGTAGTGTCGCACATCGGTGTTTCAAAATCGTCAATTCGGGTTTGGTAACAGCAATGCCCTGTCTTGTTCTTTGCTTATAGGGACTGCTTATAGGTGTTCAGTGCAACACGAGGGTGTTGTTTGAGACACAACCTTCTCAGGCCAAGACGTCTGCACATGACTGCACAGTTGCACGGACCACGCCTGGTGTGGCAACATGCTCTCGTGGGCTTTCTTGCTGTCAAGCGATGGCATGGTTAGACGGCGCTGCAGTAACAGTCGACATGCCGCCATCTTGATGTGACGATGCGACATCGATCAGCTGCAATGCCGGGTTGGCGGAATTGTTAAACAACTGAGTTACAGTCCGTGACTCCAACGACGCACCACATGCCCCCACTAAACACGGCCGGTCGGACGGCTGACAACTCACGGACGTCGCGTACTGCAGACCGTCCGCCGAGAAGACCGGCATTGACAAGGTGGCTTCAGACGACGACATGATCAAGGTGGCTTCGGATGACGGCATTGTCAAGGTGGCTTCGGATGACGGCATGGTCAAGGTGACTTCGGACGACGGCATGGTCAATGTGGCTTCGGACGACGGCACCGCCAAGGCGACTGTGGTTGACAGAGAAGTGACAGACGCGGACACGTCAAAGGACGACGCGGCGTCATCACGACCTGTCAGTTGCCTGACTTCGTGGCTGACGTATCCCTGTAGAGCCACGGGCAGGAGGGCCACGTTAGTGTCCGACCCCGCCTCGGCCAGCAGATCATCGACGAACGTACTCTCCTCCTCCTCCTCCGATGGCCCGGCGATCAGCTCTCTGCCGCCGGCGCTCCCACCCAGCCTGGCCTCCGCCGAGTTCTCACTCACTCCGTCTTCTGGCGCGGTGCCCGAACACTTGGCCCGGTGTCGAGCCAGACCAGTCCGATAGATGAACGTCGCCCCGCACGTCGTGCACGTGTAGCGGCGCGTACCCAGGTGCCGCGTGTACACGTGGTCTGTGAGGTAGGATCGGGAGCGGAACGTCCTGTCGCAGTGCTCACAGCGGAAGGTCTCCGGGATCGGCCTGTTGTCGTCGTCGCGCCGGGCGCCGCACGCGTCCATGTGCTTCTTGAGACTGCCGCGGTAATTGAACTGTTTGCCACAGTGCGGACACAGCTGACGCACGCCGTCGTGAACGTTCATGTGCGTGCGAAAGTGGGCGCCGTAGAGGAACGTCTTGTCGCACACGGTACACCTGTACCGGAACTCGCCGGTGTGTTTGGTCGCCATGTGGTAGCGCAGTGCCTTCTGGCTCTGAAACGCCTTGCCATCGTCGCCGCAGCGCGCGCACCGGAACAACTGCTTCCGGTGCTTGACGCTCACGTGCGTGCGCAATTCGTGCGCGTCCCGACACCGCTTGCCGCACTCGTCGCACGCGTGGGTCTTGCCGTTCGGCGTGAGGCCGTGCAGAAACAGGTGGCGTTCGAAGTTGGTCTTGTAGGCAGACGAGTAGCCGCACACGTGACATGTCCACTTGACCACTGCCTTGTCGCCCTCTGTCTTCGCACCCTCTGCCTTGTCACCAACTGTCGTGTAACCTTCTTCCGTTCCACTCCCAGGTCTCGCCGGTTCGGCGTCGTTGTCGTATCGCGAGAATTCGTCCGAATCTAATTGCACGATCGCCTTATCGGTGCTGTCGTCCGTAGTTCTATTGTTTTCCTCTTTGATATCTCCTTCGACAGTCGCATCACAGTCACTGACGCCCACGTCTTGTGATTTCTCAACAGCATTCTGTTTCTCTTCGTGTCCTGCCATACATTCGTCCACTACATCGTCAGTGACACGTGTGTTTTCACTGGATGAACTCGGGTTGTTCGTTTGCCTTGCTCGTCGGTTTCCGTGATGTACTACCGACTTCTTTATGTTGCCCTAGAAACACACGGCAAACAAGAGGATATTGTTGGTATATTACATAATGCAGATTATGAAAGAGCCTGTTTAATTTATTATGTATATGAAAATTTTACTTTATGCTATAAACATACTGTACGCACCCGCAACATTGACCACAGAATAAACTTGGCGCATGGTAATCTATATCTGGTAAACAACTTCCTACAGTTTACCAGCAGACAGCTTTATCGGAAAGAACAAACCAAGAACCAACTGAACATCTAATCAGTAGGAGGAAGTGGAGCGGGATAAGCCATACTCTCAGGAAGTGGAGCTGGATAAGCCATACTCTCAGGAAGTGGAGCGGGATAAGCCATACTCTCAGGAAGTGGAGCTGGATAAGCCATACTCTCAGGAAGTGGAGCTGGATAAGCCATACTCTCAAGAAGTGGAGCTGGATAAGCCATACTCTCAGGAAGTGGAGCTGGATAAGCCATACTCTCAGGAAGTGGAGCTGGATAAGCCATACTCACAGGAAGTGGAGCTGGATAAGCCATACTCTCAGGAAGTGGAGCTGGATAAGCCATACTCTCAGGAAGTGGAGCTGGATAAGCCATACTCTCAGGAAGTGGAGCTGGATAAGCCATACTCTCAGGAAGTGGAGCTGGATAAGCCATACTCTCAGGAAGTGGAGCTGGATAAGCCATACTCACAGGAAGTGGAGCTGGATAAGCCATACTCACAGGAAGTGGAGCTGGATAAGCCATACTCTCAGGAAGTGGAGCTAGATAAGCCATACTCTCAGGAAGTGGAGCTGGATAAGCCATACTCTCAGGAAGTGGAGCTGGATAAGCCATACTCTCAGGAAGTGGAGCTGGATAAGCCATACTCTCAGGAAGTGGAGCTGGATAAGCCATACTCTCAGGAAGTGGAGCTGGATAAGCCATACTCTCAGGAAGTGGAGCTGGATAAGCCATACTCACAGGAAGTGGAGCTGGATAAGCCATACTCTCAGGAAGTGGAGCTAGATAAGCCATACTCTCAGGAAGTGGAGCTGGATAAGCCATACTCTCAGGAAGTGGAGCTGGATAAGCCATACTCTCAGGAAGTGGAGCTGGATAAGCCATACTGTCAGGAAGTAGAGCTGGATAAGCCATACTCTCAGGAAGTGGAGCTGGATAAGCCATACTCTCAGGAAGTGGAGCTGGATAAGCCATACTCTCAGGAAGTGGAGCTGGATAAGCCATACTCTCAGGAAGTGGAGCTGGATAAGCCATACTGTCAGGAAGTGGAGCTGGATAAGCCATACTGTCAGGAAGTGGAGCTGGATAAGCCATACTCTCAGGAAGTGGAGCTGGATAAGCCATACTCTCAGGAAGTGGAGCTGGATAAGCCATACTCTCAGGAAGTGGAGCTGGATAAGCCATACTCTCAGGAAGTGGAGCTGGATAAGCCATACTCTCAGGAAGTGGAGCTGGATAAGCCATACTCTCAGGAAGCCAACACAACATATAAAAAAATGTGTTCAAAAAAAGGAAGGGTGTGCAACAAAAGAAAGGTAAATGGGTAAGTGGAGAGGGATTGTCAGGTGGTAAGATCGCCGAGGATAACGAGAGCAGAGAAAAGTAGAAGATTGTGGATCAGAAGAAGAACGATGGCAGGAGGCAGAGTATGCAACAAAAGAGAGGTAAACGGGTGAGTGGAGAGGGATTGCCAGGTGGTAAGACAGTAGAGGTTGATGATAGAAGAGAAAGGGGACATAGTGTGTGACAGGAAAAGAGCTTTGCCGATGTAGTATCACCAGGGAAGTCGAGGAAAGCCCGGATAGTTATGGGGATTCAATCATTAGGAAAGTAGATAAAGTTAAACAGAGAATACATCACGGTATTCCTACCAGGGACAAAAATAGAGGATGTAGCAGAGAAGGCAGGACATGTCATGGGTGGTGGCACGGGAGGTGCTGTTTTCGTGCATGTGGGAATGAACAATGCCGAGAAGTACGTACATCGGCCAGCTTGGTGACTGTTGGTGTACCATGTTATGAAAGCAAAACAACCTGTCACATGTGTACAATTGTATACTGTATTTTATTCACTATTATGTATCACACTGTATTGATCCTGCCTTGGAAATAAATGTTTCAAAACTGTTTTTTTTTAATGTTTTTTATTTGTCGTTGATGTCGCTCATACATTCTATCTTCAAAGTATTTGCTTTCTATCATCAAAGTATTGATTAGCAAGTGGGCTACCTAAGGAGCTGTCAGGCTACTTCACTTTGCAAGATTGGTAGCCCGACTGGCTACCTTCCATGACTTGCAAAATCTCACCCCTGGAAGAGGGAGAAGGCTTCATAGATATGTGGTTAAACTTTGTGGGAAGAGGCGACTTTTTCATGAGAGATGGACTTCATCTGACTGGGAAAGGTGCTGCAGTTCTTGGGTGTCAGTTTGTCAGGGTTGTCGACGAGGGCACAGGTACCATAAATCATTTAAACTAGATGTGCAGGGGAACTGATAGAGAAAACTCAAAGGAGAACAAATACACATCCAAAGAAATGTTCACCAATAATTTCGGAAAATGAACTTAAATGTGTATGCTTAAATGCCAGGAGCATAGAAAAGTGAGTGAGACATTATGGTAGCAGATATTGACCCTCATGTAATAGGTATCACAGAATCATCGGCAAATAAAGATATAGCAGATGCTGAGTTAGCACTGACAGGTTATGTAAGGATAGATGAGAAAGAAGGGGAGGTGGAATCATTTTATATATTAAAGAATCTATCCAAGTATATGAAATAACACTGAAAAGTGAAGCAGATTGTGAGGAAGCAGTTTGGTGTAACATAGTTATCAAGAACTCAACATTAACAACAATAGGAGTAGTTTATCGTAGTCCAAACATAGTCATAGGACAAGAGGAAGATGTAAAACTATAAAAGGCTATAAGGGAGGTGAACAAGGGGGAATGTGTAATAATGGGTGATTTTAACCATGGCCATATACAATGAAAATCAATAGAGAGTGCTGGGAGTGACGACCACCAATTTCTATTACTAACACAGGATTGCTTCCTTACTCAACATGTCTTGGAACCAACCAGAGGTGGGAATGTGTTACATTTAATTTTGTCTTCTCAAAATGAATTACTTGACAATGTCAAAGTACACGAACCTTTGGGTTCCAGTGATCATAAATGATAACCAAATCCATATTAATATAAAAGTAAAAACAGGGGATACATACAAAAAACAATGGAGGAGGAACTTCAACAAAGGCAAATATAAAGAGATGAGAACATATCTACCAAATATAGATTGGAATAACTTGCTGAAGAACAAGACGGCAACAGAATGCTGGACTTGTTTAAAAGATGAGATTGAGGGCATTACTGAGAGATTTGTTCCATTAAGAAAAAAGGGAAAAGGTCCAGGAAGAAACACGTGTCAAAAGAGGCTATTAGAAAAATTACTCACAAACAGGTGCTGTGGGGGGGTATATCAACACACTGGAAATGTAGAAGACTACACAAACTACAAAGAGGCATTTAACCTAGCTACAACTGGAATTAGAAAATCCAAAAGAACCTTTAAAAAAAAATTGGCAGGTAATATAAAAAAATTACACCAAGAGTTTCTATGCTTATGTAAGGAGTAAAGAGAAAGTTCGAGATAAGGTCGGACCACTGGAAAACAACAGTGGAAACATAATTTCAGATGGGTTTGAAATGGCAGAGGTCCTTAATGAGTATTTCAGCTCAGTTTTTACCATAGATGATATCAGCTCACTTCCAGTTACTAAATTTGAGGGCGATAAATCAGATCATTAAGGGCAGTTATTTGTAACTCCTGAAATGATAGCAAAGAAAATTAAGAAGATTAAATAAATCAAGTGGAGTTGATGGGATACCACCAAAACTGCTTAAGGAAATTGTAGAGAAAATTAGTACACCACTTGTAAAAGTGTTTAATTGTCACTAGAAGGAATAGTTCCTTCAGAATGAAAAGAAATAAACATTACCCCGCAATTTAAGAAGGGTCGAGGAACAAGCCAGAAGATTACAGACTAGTGAGTTTAACATCAGTTGTATGTAAATTACTTGAAATAACATAAATTAATAAATACATCTCAACATGGGTTCCTAAAAACAAGGTCATGTCTAACCAATCTCTTACATTTTTTGGAAGAAATTACAAAGTGGGTAGATGATGGGTCACCTGTGGATGTTGTCTACTTAGATTTTCAGAAAGCTGTCAATAAAGTGCCACGTCAAAGAATGTTACTTAAACTAAAAGCCCATGGTAATGATGTAATCAACTGGATAGAAAAGTGGCTTACACACAGAAGACATAGAGAAATAGTAGATGGTGAGATTTTAAACTGGAAATCTGTTTTGAGTGGGGTACCACTGGGATCAGTATTAGGCCATATACTGTTTTTAATATACAGTATATATATATATATATATATATATATGTATATAAATGCTTGAAAGAATACAGAGAGCAACTAAAATGATTCCAGAAGTGAGAGACCTTAAAAACAAGGTTGACACATATCTCAGGAGGACGAATTACACAAAGATTAAAAAATCTGTTCTCTCGATAAGCCAATGGCTTCCTTGCCCACTTGCCATCTGGGCCTTTGCTTTGGATGGCAATCTTGTTAAATCTAATAAAAAAACGTTTAACTACAACACATACATGCAGGAAACTCTACACGGTTTGGAATTACAATTGGTGAAGGGTGTGTGTCAAAATACACTACTACTTTCGGCTGTCATTCAACTTTTTTTAAATCTTGTAACATAACCAAATAAATGAAAATTTATTAGTCTGGAATATTGTATAGTATTTCAACTACAATCTGTGGAGAAATGGTTAATTTATCTTTAAAACTTCTACTGAAACTACTCAATTCAAGACAAGCATATAATAGCTACCTCAGCTACCTTAAGTCAAGTAATTAAGTCTGTCTCTGTCAAGAACATACCTTCAATGCTGCCTTCGAAGAGCCACTTTTCCAGGATATTAGATGCTTCTTTTCTAGTCTCTTTGACCGCCTTTCACCCCTGTTTTTCACTGCTCTCTCCTTTGTGGTGAACGTGACAGATTCCTGCTTCACATCAACTATTTCATCAACATGCATATCCAGTGAAGTACCATCATCATCTGCAATGACTTGAGTTACTGAATGGCCACTGTGCAATGGTTCAGCTGCTGAATCCGACTTCTGTATGTTCACGATGAAGACACGGCCATCATCCAGCCGTACTCCAACCAGTGCATCGACAGTGAAACAGCCTGAATGATTGAGACCTGTTTGGCAAATTCTAATGATGGTGTCAGACAACAGCTGTTTGAACAGTTTGTGTTCTTTCTGCATCGCTCCCATCATCCAGAGGTTGTTCAATTTGGTGTAGATCTTGTGTATGACTTATAAATGTCAACGAGGAGGCTGCAACACAAGCCATAGCCTGTTACAGGTGTGTATGCTGGTGAGGGAAAACAAAGATTGTGTAGTGTCAGGCATGATAGCTCAAGACACTACTTACATGTTGCACATAGACATAGACGGGTCAGAGATGTTATGATCACGTCCATTTCAAGCTTATCAGAAAGCTGCTGCTTAAAAATACAAAATGAGCCACAACACAAGATAGCAAATCTCAATATAGGTTTGGAATTGTCCAATATATATTGACAATAGCAGAATATGAGGAGCTTCTCAGTGACATAAATAAAAACAGATATATATGTGTGCAAATACAATAATTACATTAATTTAATTTTTAGCCGAACAATTATGTAGTGACACATTTTTTTGTTAATTAAAAAAATCGGATTTTTATTATTTAAATCGGATTTTTTTATTTATTTGATTATTTTTTTTATTCATTTGTTTTTTTTTAATCTGGTATACACAATGTCATAAAATATTTGACTATCAGGCTATCTGGTGTCAATACAGCTACACAAGTGTGCGCACTTTGTGCTTTTGTATTAAAAAACATACAAAACTTTGTTGATCTCGATGCTTGTAAACAATTATTTGTGTTAAATTCATATAAATCAGTGATTAAAAAAACAGGAAGTAAAAAAAAAATCATAAATCAATGATTTTTTTGGAGCGATTTAAATCATGATTTAAATCAAATGATTTAAATCAAACAACCCTGAGTGACACAGTTTAGGTTATGCTGGGAGTGGCTTAAATGTGGGAAATAAGTAGTTATTTTGATTGCACAATATTCAAACATGACAAGTCAATGGATAAAGCACTACAGATGTCAACAAATTCATAGATAACGTTTTCCAGAATCCAGGGAAGCATAACAATGGCTATGGTCATCAATTAATGCAAAAAAAAATCAGGTTTGTTCCTCCTGTTATGTATGTAAAATGGCTTGATAATTTGTACACTTTTTTGGTGGATGTGGTTAAAGGAATGCAGGACAAAATCCCCCAGGACATAATCCCCCACCTAAATGGCAATTAGGACAAAATCCTCCCCACCCAAATCATCATTCTCACACACATTGTCATACTTATTTCTTATCGTGTTTTTATAGTGTTATATAAAACTAAAAATAATTTTCATTGTTCAATTTATTAAGTATTGCCTTATAATTCTTGATTGGTTAAGATAAGGAAACAAAAATCCAATAAACAGTGCACCTAATGAACCCAAAATCAGTTTTGATACAGGGACAGCAATGGGAGAGAAGGAAACTGAAAGCAGAAATTAACAGTACACAATCTGAAAGAATTAAATATCTCAAGAGACAGCAGTACAAGGAAAAAGACAAGGACGCGAAAAGAATGGTTCGATCAGATAAAAGGGAAATGATCAACAACATGGCTAAAGAAGCAGAGGAAGCAGCACAAATGAACTACACTGGAGAGCATATTACACACAGATTAAAAATGTTGGACTCTCGATAAGCCAATGGTTTCCTTGTCCACTTGCCACCTGGGCCTTTGCCTTGGATGGCAGTCTTGTTAAATTTATTTTAATCAATTTCTTAGATTTCAAGAACGTGTTCGACAGTGTCGAAAGAACAAACTGTGGACATAACATAGACACTATGGAATACCACATGTCTTAGTTGAAGTAATAAAAGAGATATACAGTGATGGAAATACATCAGAACGGCTCTCAGTAGAGACAGGAGTATGGTAGGGAGGTGTTAATGTTATGTCAGTATTTTGGTCATCATTACCATTGACTGGCTCATGTAAAGTACCACAAAAGATTGTAAGAGAGACATCAGACCAGAGTTTATGTCATCACTAGAAGACTTAGATTATGCGGATGACCTGGCATTGCTAGCAAGCAACCACCAAGACAGGAGAAGTCAAACAAGTTGAATCAGGCAGCAAAATACATTGGACTTAACATCAATGTAAATAAGACCCAAATAATATGTATATACAACAAAAACAACAATCCAGTCAGGATAGATGAAGAGAATTTAGAAGATGTTGATCCTTTCACATACCTAGGATTGGTGTTATCTAAATATGGTGGAACACAGAAGGACATGTCAAACAGTTATGCAGATCCACTAAGAATAGCTCCAAGACAAAACTGAAAATCTTCAATGTTGTAGCAGTGCCACTGTATGGAGCTGAATTGTGGAGATGACACGAGCAGGCAAAAAGAAATTTAACATTTTTTAAAGAACATGACTACACGGAATTTTAGAGATACACTGGCCAATGAAAATATATAATGAAGACCCATACCACCGCACTTGTATGTCACCAATCTCAGAAGAAATCAAGATCAACTGATGGAGATGGATTGGCCGCACTCTTAGAAGAGATGGAAATAACTGCACAAAATAGCCCTAACCTGGGCTCTGAGGGTAAAAGGAAGAGAGGAAGACTAAAATCAACAGGAAGAAGGACTGTGGAAGTAGAGAGAAAACAACTCGGATGTAATTCTTGGAAGATGGCAGAGAATGCAGCTAGAGATCGCATGAAATGGTAGAAGTTATTAAATGGCATTACGTACCAACTAGAGTGTGAAGAGGATAAGTAAGTAGTAACCAAAATCAGCATTACCAGAATTCACCATAACCAAGTTACCCTCCTGGCTCCATATTCTGTCTAGGTGGCTTCAGAAGCCATGGAAGTAAATGTGAGGCTACTGCTTTGTCTACAGAAGGGTATATATATATATAATTCTGAATACTGGTAATGCTGATTTTGGTTACTACTTACTTATCCTCTTCACACTCTAGTTGGTACGTAATGCCATTTAATAACTTCTACCATTTCATGCGATCTCTAGCTGCATTCTCTGCCATCTTCCAAGAATTCTATCCGAGTTGTTTTCTCTCTACTTCCACAGTCCTTCTTCCTGTTGATTTTAGTCTTCCTCTCTTCCTTTTACCCTCAGAGCCCAGGTTAGGGCTATTTTGTGCAGTTATTTCCATCTCTTCTAAGAGTGCGGCCAATCCATCTCCATCAGTTGATCTTGATTTCTTCTGAGATTGGTGACATACAAGTGCGGTGGTATGGGTCTTCATTATATATTTTCATTGGCCAGTATATCTCTAAAATTCTGTGTAGTCACACATATATATATATATATATATATATATATATATATATATATATATATATATATATATATATATATATATATATCTACACAAATGTAACAATCTGAGTTATCGACGTGGTGGTCATAAAGAATAACAAAGGTGGAAATAAAAGTTGTGCTATGATGGGTACATTTATAAAAAAATTCAGTTCTAAGAACTGTATTCGGTGGGAATATGATGATATTGCCACATATTCATAAAGTTATCTAACTAAATATTGACAAGTACAAATAAAAGTTATTACTTATATTGCATGTTTTATTTTTTAGTTATGTGAGGAGGGGTGATTCTGTCCTAGTTGCCAATTAGGTAGGGAGATTAAGTCTGGGGGGATTGTGTCCAGAGGGATTATGTCCGAGGTGATTTTGTCCGTACACCTGGTTGAAAACTGGTACAAGAGGACAACAACAAGACGCCAGTCGAACTGTAACAAATGTTTTAACCCACTAGAAGCAAAAATATTCTAAACGTTTCTCATCTAATCATTTATTGTTGATTTTGTGTTGCAATAAAGTATGCTGTATCAGTGAGTGTATAATGTTGGACTCTCGATAAGCCAATGGCTGCCTTGTCCACTTCACTTGCCATCTGGGCCTTTGCCTTGGATGGCAATCTTATTAAATCTCGTATGACCACAAATCACAAACAACTAGTTAGCTTTGATTAACTATATCTTACCAATTATGTATGGACACAGCTCTATGAAGTCAAGAAGTAGAAGATACGACTACCAGCACCAGAATATCAGATTGAGAAAACAGTGAGTGCCAGGTTCTGTCAACAACACTGACTGTCAACATTGACAACACAGTTGAGCACTCACTGTTACTGACAACATTGACACTCTCCCGTGATACCAGGATAGTGCACGCATTGTAACGTGTATATTTAGCCAACACCATAGACTTGTGACGCTGTACTTTGAACAGATGTGAAGTTTTAATCACTTTCTAAATTAACATCGCTCCATTTTCGGCATCACAAGAAAGCTGATAAAACGGTAAAACACTGCAGACGAATCGAGATGCACCAAGCTCAAATTTACCTGATAGAACGGCTTCATTAACAATAAAATTATATATAAAAATATTATGTATAACTTATAAAACTACGATTTCTACACATGTAAAATGTCTTAATCACATATAAAATAGTAAGTAAATATTTATGTTGAATTTCAGACGTTTCGTGTTTATACCTGTACGTGATGCTCGGGGCGTTGACGTTGACATGACGTGACATGTCTCGTGTCGACGTCACTAAGAAGTGGCGTATCATTGTTTGCATTTAGAGTGTCAACGACATGCGAAGTTTTACTCTAACCGACAGTAACGTAATTACTACAACTAAACTGGAACAGTAAGTATCATGTGGCGATTCTGCAATGAGTATGTATGTATTTTACTCTCGCTAAGTACGAATCCAAAAGCACATTCGCAAAGTAGGTCACGTCGCTATTTATATCCGACAACGTCGACTCGACGCGTCGTTTAATGACATACAATGCTAGCATTACAGCAAACTGACTTTGCAGCAGCATGATTCGATATCATGTTGTCATTCTTTGCACATGCTTATAATATGACAGTTCGTTGCAACTTCAACAAACTCATGCTCAGTTATCAACAATATTTATGTCAAATTAATTACACGTTTTGATTATGCCGTGTCAGTGATGTCAAATTGACACTGACAATATGGCGGCGTGTAGCAGTCTTACATGTCGGTCGGGTGTGTAGCTGTATAATACAAATAACCACAAAAACACTCATCTAAATGCCAAAATGTAGTTTGCAATACTTCAGTCAGTCAGTACGTGAATCAATTCATGAGTACTTTATTTCAAACTCCCCATACACGAATAACTGTCTATGATAGACTTATACTAAGATACATGTGCCGGTTAAGTTAAAGAATTAGGAGGAAGGGGATTCTCCTGCTGGTGCTGGCTATGAAATAAGGAAGGATTGCAGGAATTTGCACTACACCGGTATAGTGGCAATGGCAGTACGGTGTGAAACCTTCAAGTTTAAACAGAATAAAAGCAGGAGATGTGACAACATAGGCAAATAAGAGGGAGATCTTCTTCCCAATGCAGGAGGCTTCGCATATCTCGGCACAACTGGAACCATTATAAATGCAGATACTAAATGTGGCATATGACTTGTCTCTTTCTGTTCGATAATCTTTCCTATAAAATGTAGTATTTTACAATTAAAATGCAGTTAGCAGTTGACCCGTCTTAAATGAACAGACTTGGCCCTGTACAGATCATCTTTTTACATTCAGTCACTAAATGATATGCCAGATAATCTGATTGTTCCAGCTGTGCTGTGCAGTAGCATATTAACACTATATCTTCCACCACAAAATAATAATATACACTGGCATACAAAAATATTTAATTGTTTAAGTTCTATACTTGAGGCTTGATAGCACACTTGAATAAATGTCATTCACACAATTATAACCTTGCAAAATGTGAATTCTCATTTCATTTCTCGGTACACTTGTAACAAAGTTCAAAATATCTTGACATCCAAATTTACTAAGTCACCAACTGTTGTTGAGAATTGATTACACATTTGTTTTTTATTTTGTTTTTGCAACAAATATGCATTAATATAATTATTTATTCATGTTACCGTTAAGATAGCACCTGCCACACCTGGCCATATGCTAAACATGGCGAAACTGTTGTCCGTCATTGCTTACATATTTTGCTCTTTGAATGCTTAGATCAGTATTTATTTTATTATATTTTAGGCAAATTTATATAATTTTTAGCAAACATTCTAAATAAAACAATCATTCAAGTTGTATCACATAATGTCATTTATTTAATACCAATGGATGTTGAAGCAGATTTGTTCTAGTTAGTTTGTAGCACTATGACGAATAACAAAATATAGCAGCATTTTTGTCTATTGTTGTGGTCTTTGATTTGAAGTTGAATATTCTGAAGAAAAGAAGTCATAGTAAAAATTCAAAGCTTTAAAGTGACAATAATAATAATAATTTTAAAGTGATAATAATAATAATAATAAAGTGATAATAATAATAGTTGATTGTCAGATGTACTTTTTGACAGTGCTAGAAATCTTGCACTACCAGTGCAGCATGCAGTAGTGTGTCACTTGTTATCTTAAAATATTGGTAAATACAATGTTTTGTCTGTTTTCAGCTTCGATAAGTGATTTGTGAAGACAGCAATCAAGACGATGAAGCCAGACTTTCAACGCATCCAGAGTCTCCTGCGTGAGGCAGTAACCATGCTGTGTAAGAACAGTCTGCCATACAAGAGCGAACTGTGCGTCGAAGGCCTTCTAGGCATCACACTAGACAGAGAAGACATCTTCCTGGTGAACATCAAAGAGATCCTGAAGTCGCATGAGTTCATCACATCAGTGGATGACATTAATGACAGTAAACTAGTCATAGGAGAGAGGTCCCTGAGTCCAGTGAACTCTCAGGAGGAACCAGACAATGAAGACTCTAGCGCTGACTGTTCCACTGTGTCCACCCGTGCTGTCGTCCCAATATTCAAGCCACCCAATAAAGTGCAGCGTTCCCACAAGAGGGCAGTTTCAAACAGTAGTGAACTTTCACGCCATTGGTTTGCGTCAGTGGATCAGCAGGCGTCTGGGGACTCCCGTCTCAGTGAGTGGGAGGAGGGGGTCCATACACCCCCACACACAACTCCCCCCACACAACACCCCCCACACAACAAGCGGCGCCGCCTAGAATCTAGTCATCAGTTTAACTCGCATGAGACAGCCATTGATGTTGATAGTCTGTCAGTGATGGAAGTCAAGAAAGAGGCACTGGATGAGAACGTACCTTCAGCATCAATGACAAACTACCGTCTTCAACACACGGGTGACAATCTGAGCAACTTGAACGAACTCACAAACTTTGCTGCTGTCCACATGAGTCAGGGGGAGACAGAGGCCAAGCACATACTGCCCGTGTCGCTGCCATCTATAGCGGGACTCACTAGCTCCTCCTGGCACATGGGGGCTGGTGACATCTTATCAACCTCCATGCCGTCTTTACCAAACTTGTCGTCTGACATGGTTTCCGCTGGATTGCCGTCTAGTCACTTCAATAACTCAGTGGTATGTGTACATTTGTTACGTACTTATTAGTGGCATTGCATGCTAAGTCTAACCAAAACAACACTAACTCATTCACTAGTCTTAGTTTTAAGCGACTAACCCTTTTTGTTCATTCCAGCTGAAATAGTGTGTCATTGTTTCACAAAGTTGTTGTCATTCTTTAAAGGTGGCTTGTGTGTATAATCTTCCTCTTAACTGTTTTAAATATGAAGTCAGAAATACGACTTGATATGTACAATGTACCCTCTTTATATTTTTTGTATATGTGTGTCCATATATGTATTTGTTTCAATGGAATTTTACAGTATGTTGACATTTTGGCTTTGAATTCCATTATGTGCATATTGATTTTGGTACATAATATGTTAATTATATGATACATTCCAAGTGTCAATCAAACTAGTGGCAAGTGATAGCCAAATGAAACAGTTTGGATGGCTTTCTGTGGTTTGAACCCACCCAGGACATCCTTGGGCAAGTTACAATCCATTGAGTAATGGTTCCACTAACCTACACATGTACACAGAAGATAGTGTGGATTGTTTGACAAGTTTTTTATCTCTCAAACTATTTGGACCACCAATTCAAATTTCATAATTTATTTGATTGACAAACAGTTGTTTTTGTCACATGGAGTCCGAGTGCTGGCAAGACACAGACCTGTGTATAACAAGACCCATCTGGCATTACAATTTACACATTTAAGAGTATCTAACAAACAGTGGCAAATCCATGGATTGTTAAATGAAATTATAAATTTTGTAGAGCATATCGAGAAAATCAGTAGATTTAATATTTGTATTGTTGCAGCATATATATTTCTAGTGATTGTAATGAACAGTTGCTGACCATTTGCATAACAACACCTGTTTTTAAGCTGAATATGCTAATATTTATAATTAATGATCAACCTAGAAATTGTTTTAATGCATAACAGTTACGTCTAATTCATGCAAGAGTTAAACTATTTTAAGAGCTCTTAATGTGTTGTGAACATAGAATAAATGTTCAGCATGTTTACTCAAACTTCAAAAGAAACACTAAAATAACTGCTTGTGGGAAAACTAATATTGTGCTCTCACACCAGCTCTGCATACAGACTACAAATCCGATCAACTAGTTTACATGTTTTTGTGATCTTTCTCATCACTGAGACCCAAACAGAGGATGGGTGACTTTCTCACATTCCCCGTATGATTGTGTAGTGACTGTAGCCCACAGAACTATGCTGTAGCCATAGAAAGCAGGCGTCAGAATGAATTTATATTCACAAGTTTGATGTCTGTCAAATCTGCATCCATTCCACAAAGAATTAAATAAGATGGTCACTTCATGTAAATCATTTTCCAAATAGTATAATATTAATGATTAACTCGTTTCTTTATTGAGAAGTGTATGTATCTTATTGTGTTGGGAATGCCATGTTATTGGTCACATGCAGTTACCATTAGTTGTAAAGTCAACATTAACAAATAGTATTATAAAGGAAATTTCCTCCAGTTTATTGCTAACATTCGCCTTATCTTGGTACAAGGATTAACATTAGTCCTTGCATTTGCAGAGACCCGGCACCTCGTTAGATTGATGGGCTGAGTGTGTCCTGGACGGAAAAGAATTTTGATTTTCATACCAATCCAAATTCTTGCCCTTCCATGACAGACTCAACCCATCAATATGAAGGGGAGGCGACGGGGCTTTGCATTAGTCCTTGCTTGGTAAACAAAAAGTATATGTCAGTATTACACTGAGCATTTCCAATTAACCAATGGCCTTTCATTGGGAATTTTCAAATATTTATTTTCAAATAGGGAATATTTATTTTCAAATTGGGAATTTTCAAATATTTATTATAACAATAGTGCTGAAAGATGTTCGTTTTTCAAGAAGTATCCGGAGTCGTTTTTCATAACAAACCCGCGTAAGACTGCTTGACTTTGATCAAGGCAGCGTTGATTCGTTCATGTGAGTGAGATCGCAAGTGAAGTGAGGCGTGAATGGATGCAGGTATGTCAATCTGATGCCGCTCTCTCCAGGCTACAGTTACAATAGCAAAGTACAAAGACAGTGCTAACAATCACCCATCCTCATAAAAGGACATTAAATATCATACGTTCTGTTCTGCAGTATTTGACGTATTTCTTGTCTACATAGATTAGTTTTGCTCTGAAGGACATTGCCATCAATAACGGACACTGCCATCAATAACGGACACTGCCATCAATAACGGACACTGCTGCTAAATGCACAACGCGTTCATTACATTGTGACACTACAAATTTTTTGCGGTCTCCAATTTAACACATATTTAAAGTTGAAGGACTGTATTCATATTACTATTATGACCCTGTTTGTTGAAGCAACAAGACCCAACGATCCAGTGGCTGTCCGTGCCCAGCAGTAACTCCAACGAGTCAACGGTGTCGCGAGGCTGGGACAATGACACGGTGACAACAGTGGACAACAGTGAGACAATGGACAACCCCGAGGCTGTTGCTGCCTGGGCCGTGTCCACCCTTAGAGAGTGGGCAAAGGATGCGAACATCGACTCGGAGAAACTGGGCGACGTTGACCAGCTGGAACTTCTCACGGCTGGCCAACTGACGACCTTGCTGTCAAAGTTCATCGTCGAGGTCAGACAGCCAGACGGCGCCACCTACACCCCAAGCAAACTCTTCCTGCTCATCGCCGGGGTCCAGTCGTACCTGACGCTGAGGCGCGGAGACGAAGACGTGCTGCTGAGTCCGGAGCCGTTCAGCGTCGTGCGTCGTCTCGTCGACTCTCAGGTGCGACCGGCCTTCACTGCCACCCTGCGACCGCGGCGGCCCGGTCCGGCGTCGCTGACCCCGGATCAGGAAGACCTGCTGTGGCGATGTGGGGCCTTGGGCGACTACAACGGCACCGTACTGCTGCACACACTCGTCTACCTCAACTCGCGTAACTTTCTCATCGGCTGCGGCCATCACCACCGGCGACTGCGCTACGCCAACCCACAGATCACACTCCACGAGCCGGCCACGGGCCCCGCCTACCTGCAGTACACGGCCGACGGACAGGGCGCCGGCCGCACCAAGGTCGTCTACGCCGACCCGGCCTGTCCCAGTCGCTGTCACGTCAACATCTACAGGAAGTACGTCGAGAAGTGTCCTCACGAGGGTCGCGATCCTCTTGCCTTCTACGTCGCCCCTAAGCGTGTACGCGACGCTGTCGTCTGGTTCAGTCTGGCGCCGGTCGGCCACAATGGACTGCAGGTGATCGTGCCCGACCTGTTTAAGCGCGCCCAATGTGAGGAGGTGGTCATGGCGGCCGGAATGAAACTCTGCCCGAACACATCGCAGTCGCCAAGTACGGCGTCTATGACGGACTCATAGCAGCAGTAATGATGGCTGTTGTCTCAGTTTCTTTTTCCTTGTCTTGTATAGAATACTTGCTAGCACTCCTAAGCAACCAAACGGTCAGGATTGTGTGCAGCGTCTCTTTTACTTACTTGAATTTCTGTAACTAATTTGTTTAACAAGAGCAAAGTAGTGGTTGTGCTTGGTATATCATGAAAGTACCGTCTGTTAGTCGCTAAGCATTTTGAATTTACTTTATATAAAGTTATACATGGACAATTGTATTGTATCGTACGTAAACCCAAACATGTTTCCTGCTGTCACATTTTACAATGTACTGTATTTACATAATAAACAGGATATTTCCTCTATCAAACATAATACAGAATTATGAATGTGATTATACATTTGTTGTTGCTCAGAAGTCCGGGGTGAGGCTGGCATCGACATCGGTCGTCGATTTTTGCCCTTCCGTCACAGATCCCGTTTCACTGCCGTCTCCAGGTCGTCTGCGTATAGCAACTTGCAAAGAATGATGTTCGTACTGATCTTCCTGCTGATCACTTCCACTACTGTGACGAACAACAGAACAGTCTCAGGCCGACGTTCACCTTGAATTCCTCCGATATTCCCGGCAGGCCGATGTTCACCTTGAATTCCACCGATATTCCCGGCAGGCCGACGTTCACCTTGAATTCCTCCGATATTCCCGGCAGGCCGACGTTCACCTTGAATTCCTCCGATATTCCCGGCAGGCCGACGTTCACCTTGAATTCCACCGATATTCCCGGCAGGCCGACGTTCATCTTGAATTCCTCCGATATTCCCGGCAGGCCGACGTTCACCCTGAATTCCTCCGATATTCCCGGCAGGCCGACGTTCATCTTGAATTCCTCCGATATTCCCGGCAGGCCGACGTTCACCTTGAATTCCTCCGATATTCCCGGCAGGCCGACGTTCACCTTGAATTCCACCGATATTCCCGGCAGGCCGACGTTCACCTTGAATTCCTCCGATATTCCCGGCAGGCCGACGTTCACCCTGAATTCCTCCGATATTCCCGGCAGGCCGACGTTCACCTTGAATTCCACCGATATTCCCGGCAGGCCGACGTTCACCTTGAATTCCTCCGATATTCCCGGCAGGCCGACGTTCACCTTGAATTCCTCCGACATTCCCGGCAGGCCGACGTTCACCTTGAATTCCTCCGATATTCCCGGCAGGCCGACGTTCACCTTGAATTCCACCGATATTCCCGGCAGGCCGACGTTCACCTTGAATTCCTCCGATATTCCCGGCAGGCCGACGTTCACCTTGAATTCCTCCGATATTCCCGGCAGGCCGACGTTCACCTTGAATTCCACCGATATTCCCGGCAGGCCGACGTTCACCTTGAATTCCTCCGATATTCCCGGCAGGCCGACGTTCACCTTGAATTCCTCCGACATTCCCGGCAGGCCGACGTTCACCTTGAATTCCTCCAATATTCCCGGCAGGCCGACGTTCATCTTGAATTCCTCCGATATTCCCGGCAGGCCGACGTTCACCTTGAATTCCACCGATATTCCCGGCAGGCCGACGTTCACCTTGAATTCCACCGATATTCCCGGTTCGCACACTACTCCGTCTCTCGCGGAACCGTATCATTCTAATTTCATTTAATACTGTCCGTTTTCCTCCCAATAAGCGCCCCTACTTATCTTTTTTTATAATTTGACCTATATTCCTTGTAATAAACGCCTCCTACTGACCATATATTTTATAATTTGACATATATTCCTTCTAATTAGTGCACTCTACTGACCTAATGTGTAATAATTGTATTTACATTCCTCCTAATAAGCGCTCCTACTGACCAAATATGTTCCCCGCATTTTTTTAGAGTTTAACAGGCGGAGGGATTTATGGGAATTTTTTCTGCCATGGGCCACGTCGGCGCATGAATACATGGCTATTTTTGTCAGAATTGACGGCCATCGCACGTCGGGGCGTTTTAAAAGAGCTGGAAGTATATGGGTTTGACAAAACTTGGTCAGCATGTCAATGAGATAATGGCACTTGCTGTGAAAAAATGTAAGAATTTTTGATGGTTGCGTTTTCTTATAATCAGACGAAACGTTAGTATGGCCACCAATGCAATTCTCTACTGTGGTCTGACTCCTAACGTAAAATCTCCATTTACGTCTATGGAATAATGATATCCCCTTGGCGGCGACAGTGGTGCTAGCGACGGTCGGCACTGGTGACCTGAGACAAGAGCAACGACTGCCGATCGCTCCGGGGCAGCGGCCGCGAGCGAGTCGTACTCATGCAGTGTTTTCTCTTGTCGTAGGTCACCAGTGAGCGCGACTCGGCCGCGGCGAGACCGCCCCAGCCGCCGTCGACGCCGGAGCCGGCCGCCCACCTCGCCGCCGCCGCCATCATCCTCGCCACGCCAGGCCCCTTCCAGAGCGTGCGTGCGCTCCACCGCAAGCTACAGCGGCGCGTGCGCAGCAGCTCGCAGCTGATGTACGTGGTCGAGGGTCTGGTGCGAGACGGCCTCGCCAGCCTCGTGCAGGTTGTCGTTCGACCGGCCCGTCGCAGCAAGGCAGTCTTCTACAAGGCACTGCCGCCGGCGTCCGCCGACGACGAGGAGACGCAGACAGCCTTCGCACAGCGGCTCGCCGGCTACGGCATCACGCCCGACGTCTACGTTGGTCAGCTGCGGCGTCAGGACCCGCAGATGGACGCCTTCACACACGCTGCTTTGCTTCGGGAACATCCTGACCCAGAGCGACTCATGCACTTCTATCGTGAATATGCGCAAAACGAAAGTGAAAGTGGAGCTGTCTTGAAACCCGAGCACCAGCAGCAACTCAATGAATCTGTCATGGCGGCGCGTACCGAAAATGAAACTGTTCCAGAACTTGAGCATCCGCCGCTATTCCATAGATTCGACAAAGAGGCCCGAACCGAAAGTGAGACTGCTCTCGATCGTGTGTCCCAGCAACGGCTTTCCACACCTGCGTTACCAGCACAGAGCGAGGCGGAGACGTTTTCGGAGCTCCACCACCTAGAACGTTTGTATGCGTCTAGTGTAGAGGCGCGAACAGAAACAGAAAGTGAAACATTTCCGGGACACACATTTTCGGGCTCACCACACAATCCTGCAGAACACGAAACACCAGCCGTCGTCCAGCAGGCGGACAAAAACGTGTTGTCAATGCCACATTCATATTGATTTATATATCTGAACGTGGGAATCGTTCCTGTTGATCTCGATGTCGTTTTTAGCTTCGTGCGCATGTCCATTTTAACACAACGCCAAACAGTGATTGGATTCTGACAGTTGCGTATAGCCTTGATATACCGGTTGTTTCGCTGTTGTGGACCTTATGTTCACATGTCTTCGCCATTGCTTTCCACGATTAGTCGCATGACAGTTGCGAGCCGTCTGTTAATCCAGTGGCGTGTACTGCACATGTTTACCATAACATTGTTCTGTTTGGAAAGTGGTTTCAGACAATGTCGATTTTATAACCGACATTGATTATAGTTTTAGCCGCCATACTGGTGTTGTTTGTATTTGCACATGTGCGTTACCGTTTCTCCGTAAACCTGGTGGTGCGGATCTGTAATTGACGGTGTACATTCCGGTCATGAGCTTACATTCCGGTCATGAGCTTACATTCCGGTCATGAGCTTACGGCCGCAAGACTAGGATTTGCTTTGATAAATGTGGATTTACTTGTAAAACGGAGTTTCTGAGTGTGAATGCGTGCGTGTATGCGAAAATCATAAGATAAAATAAAACAATATGAGTGATACTTGAGTGTTCGTTGCGGTTCGCTGTCCAACAGTTTATGTCCTGAAAATATCGGTGGAGGCAAAACCACCTTTACTATTACGCCCTAATGGCGGTGTAGTGCAGTGCTGTGATCACCGTGCGTCGGGATCCATCGATTATTTAAGACTGATCTCCAGCTCTCGTATATCTCGACTTTCCTGTTTACCAGAGTTAATAACCTTTTCGTGAAGAATACTGTTATGTCAGCGATACAGTTTGTACTATAATTATCTTTAATTGAAAGCGAACCGAAACAAAACTATTGACATAACGAATATATCGATCACATGCACGTCCAGTGGTGCTGGTGGAGTCGTACACATTATAGTGTTAGTCGTTGTTTAAATTAGCATATAGTTTGTGTTTACCAGACAAACAGGCACGCGCGGTTTTGTATGATATGATAACTAACAACACAGTTGTTCGGACAACTTGTAGTACTACTCGGCCAACCGACACGACAACGCACAGTCAAAGTCCTTGTAATAGTCATGGTGGATATAGTGGTTGGAGATTTTAGAGTTTAGGGATAAACTGATGAAATGACCTTAACAAGATTGCCACCCCAAGCAACACACGCCAGATGACAAGTGGGCGAGGAAGCCATCTATGTGTAACCCGCCATAATGGTATATATTTGCCATTTTTTTAAACATATTCATGCTGGTAGCATTTACACAGTCAGTAGATCATTCGTTCCATTCATTGATCGTCCTTTGTGATAATTAACACTTCCACGTGGCCTTCTCTTGATCTCCTTGTTTCTAGTGTTGTTCAACCACACTCGTTTATTAACACTCGTTTCATTAATAAGTTTGCATAATGAGATTAGCTGCACTCTTCTTTACTCTATCTAACTATGTCCTTCTTACGATATAGCCTCCAAATGTCTATACAGTATACTAACCGAAGCCTAACTATTGCTTTATATTTTAGAAGAATCAATAATTCGAAGCCGCAGTCCCATACTGCTCTTAGACTTTCATGTATTTCACGTATTTTTGTGAATCTACGTAGAACAGTATCTTCCATTTTTATATTTGACACCCCTGTTCCGTGTCCGGTGTAGAATTGTATTAATAATGATATCTAGGCCTCAATTGGCAGATTGACGGATGTTAGTGCAAATGTAAAAAAAATTATAAAAATGTATTGATGCAACAATAACCACTGCAAGTAAAACGCCTCAAAACGGTTCATCTTCTTCGTTGCAGAACGTCGGGTGTCACCAGGACGCCGCGTCGCCTGGGAGTGACGTTCCGCTTGACCCCGACCTGTTGAACAAGATCCAGTCGGCCGTGCTGAAGGACGAGGGCTGCTTCATCACCTCGCGCATGCTCTGTAGACGCTATTCGGCGCTCTTCAAGGTGCATCACGTGGTCCAGGCAATGCAGGCGATGGTGCTGCCACCGGACGACGAGCGACACATCGGCGTCTTTAAGTTCATCAACGAACGCACCAAGGTAAACACATGTAGCAGGGTGAAGGCAGGTAGAGAGAAACGACGGGTGCATGGGTGCTCACTGTTCTATGGTCTGGTTTTCAACATGTGGGGATAGCGGGGTAATATTCGATTCTGAACGATAAATAATTCAATAATATTACGTTCAGAATCGAATCAACATTTATAATATGTACGTTTGCGTTTGTGCGGGATCATCTGTCAATTTGCACCAACAATACCCAGGTGGTGTATACATGTACATCATATTACCCCGCTATCCCCAACAATAATGAAACTTTTTACGTAATTCATGTCAGTGTCAGATGTTATTTTGTCCCGAGTAAATCGACCCGGGGGGTGTCAGTATTCTATAATGGTATATTCACCCTCCCTATGAGAATGTGACTCCACCCACCTGTTTTTTATTAACCGTGTGTTTTCTTCATAATTAAGTTTATTGATCAGGTCCACTATATATCATAGGTAATATTTGTTTTGATTTCAACTTGATAATAGTAGAATACTGCATTTTTAAATGAAGGTTACCCTGGCGGTTCATTTCCCCATGGCATAGTATGTTGACCCAAGTCATTTCCACATGGCACCGTATATTGCCCCGAGTCAATATCCCCATGGTATAGTATATTGCCCTGGGTTATGTTGTTGAAATTCAACCTACCAAAATAACGAAAAGAAACACGTTATCATAAATGTTATTTCTTAAAGGTTGTTTGAAATCCGTTAGACCCCAAAAGCCCAGAAAAGCACAACTTTGGGGTTCCCGTGCAAATATTTAAAATATCTGACATAGTAACAGCTACTCAACCTGCAACATTAGCAAAATACTGTACTCGGATCATAATTAATCATAACACGATATTTATCGACTATTCAAATATAAAACTAGCAGCAATATTGCAGCTTGATATGTTCATATTATATAAACCATAATATGTCAAAGTGGCATAACACAAATTTTAACATTTATTATTTTTATTAAGTAAAACCACATTTTAGCAACATTTTGACAATATTCAATATTCGACCCACAAGGAGTAACACAATTTTAGTGAAACATGGCCAAAATGTTCGTTTGTTATTTATTTCTATAAAAAGGCAAAACAAAGTTGGGGAAAATTGTACAAAGTACAAAATTGTGAAATATCTGACTTTGTAATAACTACGTCAGCAGCAAAATTAGCAAAACTGTTATCAGAAGCCAAATTTTCAAATTTCAGTAAAACTTGGCCGAAGTGTTGATGTATTCTTCTTCTCTATATACATAGAACATTAATGAAGTGCCTGTAAAAATCAGAGTTTGCTATCTTACAATCACACGAGTTCCGAACACAATTTTCTGTAGCGAATTTATAACACGCTATCTGCCGGTGTACGTTAAATTTATCCTGGTTTTTGTTATAAATTAACGTTCTTTTACAAAAACGTACCATTTATGTTTATTAAAAACATGTATAGGTTATGTGCATTATTGGCTACCATGCGCACAACGATGCGCAGTTAGCTTAATGTTATGGTATTCGGCCACCTTAAAGATCATATGCAAAGGTCGAATACATTTGTTTTCACTCGTTCTCGATAGAACTATATCCCCATATTCATATTCAGTCATGAAATTGTAAAAGGTTACATTAATTTAGTCATAAAACGAGGGATATTCCCGAAGGCACTTTCCGAAAGTATATAGCCAGTGTACTCCATGCACACTCATCCCAACGTAGACTATAGCCAAAATCGTACCACAGTTAGAATTAGAAACCAGTTTGTGGATTTTGCCGGTAGATGTCAGGCCGCGTGACATAATTTTGGCCAAACAAACCAACTTCGCCTACGCCGGTTCATAGGCACTTAACTTTTAGCAAGATTTTTATCACGTAATGACGAGCGACGGTGATTCTGACGGTGCAACTGACATAAACTTATCGGTTCAAGTCATTCCGTATTATGAGTCAACAACGCGGTCACAGTCACAAAA
Source organism: Lamellibrachia columna (assembly GCA_963662155.1). Taxonomy (NCBI): domain Eukaryota; kingdom Metazoa; phylum Annelida; class Polychaeta; order Sabellida; family Siboglinidae; genus Lamellibrachia; species Lamellibrachia columna. The sequence goes on along the minus strand of OY759273.1, from coordinate 13,986,686 downwards.
ACGAAGTTAGTAGCGACAGCGAGTTGCGTCAAACCAGGGCCCTGGTCTGATTTATTGGCCGAAGCATTCGGATTCACGACGCAGTAAACAAATGCCCGGGATCAAAAACCTCAAAAAAACATGAATGTAAATGTATTTTAAATTCCATGTTTAGTTTGTACAAGCTTGTAGATACAGTCGTCGAGTCTAGCCTAGGCCCTAGCCAAGGCTTGTAAGTTCAACCAGTGCCCTACTTTGTCTTTGCGTTACTCGGTGGTTTGATTAAGACTATTGGAACTCGTGCGGAAATATGTGGACGCTTTATGATTTTTATACCGAAATATCTGGATATATACAATTTTTAACAAATGTGGCTATCTACCTTTTCATTAGAGCTGTCTCACCTTTGCATTCACTTGTCCTTTGTGATTTTGTCGTAGCACAGGCTGCATAGTGCACAAAGTGCCTCTCGGTCTACGCTAGCTATTATTTAAAATCTATATAATGTTGCAGTGTTTTAATGGTGTTTCAAATAATGAAACTGGTGTCACGCCCAAATTCATTGTTTTTTGCCCCACTGCAACATATAAGCTTTTAACGTACGCAGATGTTCTGCGTTGCTATGGAATGACACTTTGTTGATGTTCGTTTGGCCAGACTGACGTCCCACGCCGACTCCGCATGGACATCGCCGAGCAAAATGTCACATCGCTTGGGGCTTTTTTGCTACTAATATTTAACAAGATTTAACAAGATTTGCCATCCATGCCAAAGGCCCAGATGGCAAGTGGACAAGGAAGCCATTGGCTTATCGAGAGTCCAACAATGTTCATCTACTTACAACCCGCCCTCCTGAGATATGTGTCAACCTTGTTTTTAAACATATTCACGCTGCTAGCAGTTACACAATCTGTAGACAATTTGTTCCATTCATTTATTGTCCTCTGTGAGAACGAGTGCTTCCTGATGTCCAATCTACATTGATCCTTTACTAATTTTACCTCATGTCCTCTAGTTCTGCTATCCTTCTTGAGTGAGAAAAACACATTTCTATCAATATTTTCATACCCATTCAATATCTTAAAAACTTCAATCTGATCTCCTCTTAACCTCCTTGTCTCTAGAGTTGTTAAACCACATTCCTTCAGGCGTTCTTCATAACTAAGGTCTCTCAGTTCTGGAATCATTTTAGTTGCTCTCCTTTGTATGCGTTCAAGCGTATCTATATCCTTCTTACGATATGGTCTCCATGCTTGTATACAGTATTCTAAATGAGGTCTAACTATATAAAGAGGTATAATTAACTTTTTCCCTTGTATGTTATGTTTCTTCTAATCAATCCAAGAATTTGATTACCCTTTGAAGCTGCAATACCACACTGCTCTGAAACTTTCATATAAGCGCTTATTGTAACTCCTAAGTCCTTTTCTTTTACAGTAGTACCCAGAACAGTATCTCCCATTTTATAGTTTACATCCAAGTTCCCATGTCCTGTATGTAGGCATTTACATTTCCCAAAATTGAACAACATCTGCCATTTCTCAGACCATTTCACTAATCTGTCTATATCGTTTTGTAAATGTTGTTTATCACCATATGATTAGGTTTTATTGAAGAGTAGCCAATAACATTATTTGTTAATACATTCCAAACCACTAATACAACTGTTTGTTATCATATATCAGGATTTCTGGAATATTTGCATATAATCTTTAACTCACAAATAATAAAAAATCAAATTGGTGGGTATATTACTCCTTCATCAGACATTGTTAGGGGTGACTTGTTACATCACCTTGCAACATGAAAACTAAATTATTCTAATAATTTTAATGAATTGGGAGGGGGGTCACTGGAAAACCTGCGGTAAAGTGACCCGGGGTCGATTTACTATATAGTATTTGGACCCCCGGGTCACATTACCCACGAGTCAAAATACCATAATTAAAATTATGACATGTTGGCATGTTTGTGTTTCTCATTACAGTTTAATATTATGACACTTAAGTATCAACGCCTGAACAAATATATACCTCGCCAAGTTGCACTGTTGTTCAGTATTGTTTGACAATAACCTCGAGATGCTGTGGTGCGGTGTTTGTAAAGACCAAGGTCATTTCCTGGAGGCTTTACATGTTGGTCAAGTGTTGGTCAAGTGTTGGTCAAGTGTGCAGCCAACGTAGCTTTTGTTGTGATTGTTGTGATTGTTGTGAAATGTCCACTCGTTCGTCGCCAGGTGTTCTACAAGTGTCCGCCTTGCGCTATCAAGCCGGCCGCCCTCGCAGCGTTCGGCGTCACACCGGGGCAGTACCGTCGCAACTTCTACCGTCTACCGCGCAACAAGAGCATGAAGGCCGACAACTGGGCCGTGTTCGTCGAGCATATCCTCCGCTGTAACCCGTACGGCCCCGTCAACATGCCCGACTTCCTCTCGGTCGGCTCCCCGGGCATGGGTTCACCGGCGGCTCCTCCGGTGCAGGAGCCAGAAGTTGCGAGGACGCCGGCGACACAGACAGTCTTACAGGCGACGATGTCAACGACGATGGCTGGCAGTCAGAAGGTGGACAAATAGAAAAATACAGTTATACGCAAAAAATAAAATTACTGTCATATAACTGCAAACATATATAGAGGCTACGCGGCACAGGCCGCATTTATTATATATTTGAATAAAAAGTCTCTAACGAATAATGCAGTGATTACATGCAATAGAAATGACTAAAAGCGAAGGTGATACAACATATGAACCATAACGATGGAATTGTATAGTTGACCTTCACCGTCCGTCCACTTGCAGGGCGAGCTGCTGGACACGTACGACGAGTTTGACATCCAGTGCGCCGTGGTCCAGACGGACGGTTGCTTCGCCTCGTCGCGCTGTCTGTGCCGTAAGAACACCTACCGTGTGTTGAACGTCATCCGCGCCATGACGGCCATGAGTCGGCCCCGCCTCCACCCGCTCTACATCGGCACGTACGTGCGGGTGTCGGAGCGGGTCAAGGTCTTCTACAAGTGTCCGCCCCACCTTGTGTCGGCCGAGGCATTGAGGCTGTACGGTGTCGACGCAGCGTCCTATACACATTTCTACCGCCGCAACCCTCGCCCGCCCGAGCGCGCCATGCTCAACTGGACGGGCTACGTGGAGGCCATCGTGCGCAAGTGGCCATTCAACGTCGCCTTCGTTCCCTTCGACTCCTTCCAGCTGCCGGACGTCGACGTGTTCCGTCTACGCTCCGTCGTCGGCATCGATGCCCGGCCCATCGAGGACCCGCCGCTCGGGGCGACGGCCTTCTGTAACTCCGAGACCGGCAAGTTCGCTGATACTGAAATGTCATTCGACGCGACGGACACCACGGCGGAGACCCTATCTCTGGACACCGCTGACGTCTCGCCGCTGTCCCTCGGATACGACCCGGAGACGGTGGCCGGCTCAGACAGGACCTCGCCGCCCGGCTCAGATGCTGGGGCCGCCGACAGGACCTCGCCGCCCTCACAGCAAGCGACGGACGACAGCGGGGACCGAAACTCAGGCGCAGGACCGCAAGAACAGCGGATGGAGGAGGGCGGCGAAATATCACAACTACACTGTTGATGATTTCCCATAGAATGTGTTTATGCCTGTGAACACCTGATGATATATTGTCTTTCAACGATGGGAACTTCATTTTTAGAGTCGCCCGGTTTGTATATCGTTTTCGATTGACGTAATCAAAACGCCGAGGAATGTATCCGCTGTAACGTGCGTCGGTAAAATTATTGTTTCGTTTTGTTGCTTTGCAAGTCTTCAGGTTATATTTTTACAACTTTACGGAAACTTGTTCTGTTTCACAGCAGCATGGAGACGCGAATCATATTGGGGCAGTCATGGGTTCGCTTTTCTTTTTAACGTATGCGTTGTTACCCGTTATCCCTATCCCAAGCACACAACAAGGGGCAAGTTTGACGTTTGGCAGCGACAACTGATCACATAGTTGTGCGGCTTCATTCAGCACTGAAACTGCTTCGACATTAGTATAATTGTTTTAGTAATCAAAATGTGTAAATAACATATAATTCGTCGAAAATATCAGTTATAATTAAAACGTACAGTTTTATATATGTTGCGTTGTCCTTTGTCATTATTGCATATAACTACATTGCTTACTTGGCATCGCCTGGCAGGAGCACACACCAAACAAGGATGCTTTTGAGTGCGCTTGGCCCATGTTTGCCGCATGGACTACCACGCCTCTCCATCAAACTATCTACACCTGTAGCATCTGTAACAGAGGGTGCCACTCAAAGATTTGACTTTTTAGTCAGAACAAATGCTGCGCGAACACTGGTGTCGCCATTATCGTTCGAGATATACGGAAGCCAGTGATGATGATATTGCGTAAATGTAACATGGTATGTAGCGCTTCAACAAGTACACACTCTCTACTGTGACTCTACTCATTGTAGTGGCTGCGTGACATTGCCGAAGAAGCGGATTCTCCGCCAATTAACAATGGGGTAGGACACTTAATGCTTTCAAATAATGCTAGAAGATTGAATTAATTAGGAGAAGGAAATTAAGAAGATGGAAGATAATAAATCACCGGGCGTTGATGGGATACCACCAAAACTGCTTAAGGAAATTGTAGAGCAAATTAGTATACCACTTGCAAAAGTGTTTAACTTGTCACTAGAGGAAGGAATAGTTCCTTCAGAATAGAAAGAAGAAAAACGCCGCTATTTAAGAAGGGATTGAGGAACAAGCCAGAAAATTACAGACCAGTGGGTTTAACTTCATTTGTATGTAAATTAGTCGAAACATTAATTAGATACCACATGATGGAATTCCTTGGAATTCAACATGGGTTCCTAAAAGCAAAGTCATGTTTAACCAATCTCTTATGTTTTTTGGAAGAAATTACAAAGTGGGTAGGTGATGGGCTACCAGTGGATGTTAGTGCCACATCAAAGATTGTTACTTAAACTAAAAGCCCATGGTATAGGTAATGATGTAATCAACTAGATCGAAAAGTGGCTTACACACAAAAGACAGAGAGCGATAGTAGATGGTGATATTTCAAACTCGAAATCTGCTTTGAGTGGGGTACCACAGGGATCAGCATTAGGCCCTATACTGTTTTTAATATATATATATATATATATATATATATATATAAATGATTTGGAAGATGACATATACAAAGTACTGAAATTTGCATATGACAAAAAAGTATTCAGAAAGGTTACAAATGATACAGAAAAACAAAGTTTACAGGATGATCTAGATAAATTAGTTAAATGGTCAGAAAAATGGCAAATGTTATTCAATTTTGGGAAGAGTAAATGCATACACATAGGACATGGAAACATGGACGAAGAATATAAAACGTGTGATGCTCTACTAGGTATAACCACACAAGAAAAGGACTTTGGAGTAACCTTTAGTGCTGAAATGAAAGTTTCAGAGCAATGTGGAATTGCTGCTTCAAAACTAAATCATGCAAATTCTAGGGCTAATTATGAGAACTATCACGTGTATAAGGAGAAACAGCTAATTGTACCCCTGTACAAAGCAGTAGTTAGACCACATTTGAAATATTGTATGCAAGCATGGAGGCCGTATCGTAAGAAGGACATAGACAAGCTAGAAAGAATACAACGAAGAGCAGCTAAACTGTTTCCAGAATTGAGAGACCTTATAGTTACCAAAGCCGCTTATTACAATGTGGTTTGACAACACTAAAGACCTGGGCCCGAGGTTTATAACCTCGGGCCCTGGAGACCAAATAGAAGTGTTTAAGATAGTGAACGGTTATGAAGATATTGTTAGGAATATGTTCTTCAAACTTAAAGAAGACAGTAGAACCAGAGGACACAAAGCAGCATCAGTTAAGGAACAGTTAGTACTCATTCTCACAGAGGGTGATAAATAAATGGAACAAACTGCCAAATGATTGTGTTTAATGCTAGTAGTGTGAATACGTTTGTTTAAAAATAAAACTGACAGATATCTGATAAGGGCGGGCTATACATAGATGATAAAATTGCTGGACTTTCGATAAGCCAATAGCTTCCTTGTTCACTTGCCACCTGGAATGTGTTGTTTGGGATGGCAATCTTATTAAAATCAAAATAGGAAATACCTCAGAAGGGCCCGTTACCGGTACACGTAATATTACATGAAGCAAATTTGGATTCTCGATAAGCCAATGGTGTCCTTGTCCACTTGCCATCAGGGTATTTTGTTTTAGATAGCAATCTTGTTACTGCCACGCTGTAGCAAGTACGCTGCAAGTCTAACCTAATAGTAGAAGTACCGAGAAAACGAGTCAACGCCTACAAAGTGGCTCCATCTAGCTACCACATAAGGCATCTGGTCAGTTGGTGTTTGGGCACCACCAAGCTTCCACACATGTGAAAATGTGTCGTAAGAGCAGCGTTCGACATTAACATACAGATTGGTTTCTCTTGTGCGATGTATGGTCATCAGTAAATCGTATTTTTCTACGTTTCTATTCAACATGGTGTTTCTACGGAGAATGTACAAGCGAACCCCTTTTATCGCCCAAGCATTCCGTTGTCATCTACTAGCCGGCAAGTTGACGATGTTACGCAGTTTGCCTTGGCGCGGGGTCCGTCCAATGTCGAGCGTTGAAAATTGGTTGTCCGCCGGCAGCATCTTTTCATTGTCATCTGGTCACGGGAAATGTGGCGTCGCCGTGATCCGCGTGTCAGGCCCCAAGGCGAGTATTGCGCTGAAGGAGATCGGCCGATTCGTCCGTCTGCCGGGGCCGAGACGGGTTGTACTCCGCAAGCTGTGGCACCCGCACACGTGCCAGCCTATTGACCGCGCCCTCGTCATCTGGTTCCCAGGTGAGAATGTGCTGCAATATTGTTTAGACAGTTATGATTTTTTTTTATTAATGGAAAACTGTTCGCAATTTACTTTTTTAACGCCTTTATTATAATCCCTATGTGTCTATGATTTTGAAAATGATATTGACTCAGCAAAACGATTTCTATAATAGCCTATTATCAAAATGTCAGTATTGTACAAATTTACAATTCACTGAAAAAATCAGTAAAGTGGATTATCGTTTATACATTTTAATGTAAGAAGTCTAAAAAAAACTTTCAAAAGATTAAAGACTGTATTCAAGAACTTATAATTAATATACAATTTGATTTAGTCATTATAAATCCGAAACGTGAATTGATCCAGATTTACTCAATGACTCTGATATAAACAATTATGATGCTTATCATGCCTCCAGAGGAATTATCATAAAGAACCACACAAATGTTGTGGTCAGTTTTGGTAGAGAACACCAGCGATATGGTTGATACCGTTTGTGAAAACATGGAACATATTTTAAGTAATGCTAAATATATTAAAATAATATTTTAAGTGATGCTAAATCTACTAAAACAATATTAATGTGTGGTGATTTTAACATAGATTTGCTAAAAACATGAGACTTTTGACACTGTTGATCATGATATATATTGGCTAAAAAATTACATTTATATGCTGTACGCGGTGTTGCACATAAATGGATACCGAGTTATTTGGAAAATAGGCAACAATTTGTTAATTTTAATAATTGTATCATCAGCGAATAGAATACACTTAAACACTTTTTAAAGTTTACATAATGTACATAATAAACAACTTTGACCAGTCGTAAAATAGAACCATGCGGAACACCACAAAATACATATAGAATTTTAATAATTGTAACTCAGAAATTCTAAATGTATCTTGATCTGCTATGAATATGCATGTAAAATGCATTGTTGCACTTTAAATTTGGACAGTAATCATACTTTAAAGCGAGCAAAGAGCAAGCATGTTTACCCTTTTTCGACAAATTGCAACTAATGATATGTACTGCATAAAATGTTTTATTGAATAAAATTAATTCATTCATGGTCTAGTTGTTTACAAATTTAGGGCGGTTTGGAGTATGAGCATAATAAGAACATTATTTAGAGAACTACTTTTGGCATTTGGCAGCGGAATATTTTTCTTTGAATACCCGGTAGATTGACCTTCTGGTTTCTTGGAATGTTACGTTTGATACACTAATTACCTCTCAAGAAAACTTTCATCATCAGTCTACCGATGTAGGCTGAAAGAATGGACCAAAATATATTCAGAATGAATATAAAAATTTCTTGAGAGGTAATTAGCATGTCAGCTTATATATTTGTTAAATAATCTAACCCATTGCGGTAATGTAGGTCCAACCAGCTTCACAGGGGAAGACAGCTGTGAGTTCCACGTCCACGGAGGCCATGCTGTTGTGTCGGCCACTCTACAGGCTCTCGGCTCCATCCCTGGGCTCAGAACTGCCGAACCTGGCGAATTCACCAAGCGGTGAGTGGTTACAAAATATGTTGTTAATCTTGATGAAATTGCTTCTGAAACATAGGCACTGTCAATGTGTAGTCTTCATGCAGTAATTGCAGCATGGCTGAAAGCTTTCCCGAGAAGTCAAATTTGTGTTGGAATGAACAAGTCTGCCAGTTGTGTGAAGTACTGCTTGAAGAATGTCAACACTTTGTTTCAGTGCCTTTCAGAATGGAAAGCTGGATCTGACGGAGGTGGAAGGTTTGGCCGACTTGATCCATGCAGAGACAGAGTTCCAACACAGACAGGCTCTGAGGCAGATGGAAGGAGACCTGAAGACACTCTATGGGGATTGGCGGCAACGACTACTCAAAGTACATATCTGAAGATAAATATATTGTATTCTGTTTGTCTACAGTGGTGTGTTCAGATATTTTAGCCAATTTTAGCGATTTATATGTTAAAATTTTGACATGTATTGTTTGACATTGGAAAGCCAATGAGCAAGTCCTAACTAACTCTGTCTTTTTTTGTTTATAACTGTGTGTGAATGAGTGCTTGTCTGTGTGTGCATGAGTGCTTGTCTGTGTGTGAATGAGTGCTTGTCTGTGTGTGTGTGCGTGCGTGCGTGCGTGCGTGCGTGCGTGCGTGCGTGCGTGCGTGCGTGGGTGCGTGAATGAGTGCTCATCTGTGTGTGAATGAGTGAGTTGGTGGGTGCGTGCATGCGTAAATTATTATTATTATATATACCTTTGTTCTCTGCTATAGTGCACTGCCAGTCTTGAGGCTTACATTGACTTCAGTGAAGACGACAACATAGAAGATGGAATCGTAGAACAAGGTCCACCATCCCTACTCTTCCTACATCTGGGTGGCCTAGATACTCCCACCTAGCTCCTCCCCCTAGCTCCTCCCTCCCTAGCTCCTCCCCCTAGCTCCTCCCTCCCTAGCTCCTGCCTCCCTAGCTCCTCTCTTGTCTCAACCCCGGATACTTATCCTCAGGTCTCGATCTCCTATAGTCCTAACTTACATTGCACTGCATCCTTGTATCTCCCCAGCCCTCTCCTTCCCAATCCCATCACCTGTGAAAAAAAATGTGGATTTGTTTATTTTAAAATATATTTATTCTAGAAATATGTTTCATTTAATTAATTGTTCTGAAACAATGTTTAAATAAATACAATAAACTATATGTTCATATTAGAATATAGATATTTGTAGTGATTAATTTTTACTAAGGTACTCTTTGTATTTATCTTATTCTGAATCACAAACATCGTTGTAAAAGTCTTTCCAAATAGATGGTTACCACAAAATTTGAGACATTTGCTCTAATAAGATGTTTTTTTATGGTGGAACACTGTATTTTCTTTGATCTATTCAAATGGCACCTTCAGCTTTTTAATGTTTCCTCTGTGTCCAGTGTTCAATGATGTGCAGCTGTTGACATCGGAAATAGAGTGTCACCTTGCAGACAGTCGCAGAGGTGAAATACTCCGGAGTGGCGTGCGTGTCTCAATTATTGGCGAACCAAATGTGGGCAAAAGCAGTTTGCTGAATCTGCTGTGTAAGTTTGTCTTCTGTGTAACTCCGGTCACTGGCCGGTGGTCAGTGGCAGCGACCCTGGTCAGTGGTAACCCAGTGGACTCGCCCTTACCTAAGGTGGTTATTCGTGCTTTAACCAATAAAAAATACAAAAAGACCCTTATTAAGAAAGAGACCACTATTAAGATTTTCATAATTTTTTTTATTCCTTTTGTAACAATTATATTAGAGAAGGCACAGTAGTGTAGTGGTTAACACATCCCCTTTACATGATATAGTTCTCGGTTCAAGACCCGGACCGGGCATGGGTATGATCAGATGATCACGTTAATGTTGGTCCCGTCTCATTTAATTGGGGACATAAAAGAACCATTGAGGACAACATGCACCCTGGCAGTGACCACCCTCAATGCCAGCATTAAAAAGATCAGCTTGGTGATAATTTTCTGTAAAAGGCTGGCTAGTTGAATGAGACCTCGAAACACCATACAATTGTAGCAACCACAGCATACAGACTAGTCAGTTAATAGAACGTTGCCAAGTGGTGGAAACAAGAACTAGAACTTGAAGACTTGAGTAGTTCAGGATAAACATTGCAAAGACAAACAGCATTGTAGCAAGAGAGCAGGAATTTGGTGTTTAACAGTTAAAATGTACTTAAATTAACTATATGTTAAAGGTTATTATTTCTACTGGTGAATACACCTGATCAATAGGTTGAAAACTGCGTGTGCATGACAATTTCTGCAGATGTTCATGATCCAGCGTAGTCCACTCCAATATTGTTTTGTTGTGTGTAGGTCAGCGCCCGGCCGCCATAGTTTCACCCATTGCTGGGACGACGAGAGATGTCATAGAAAAGACCCTGAACATAGCAGGTTACCCGGTGGTCATGAGTGACACGGCTGGACTGCGACCATCAGACAGCCCAGTGGAGACGGAGGGTGTTAGACGGGCTTTGGAGAGGTTATTATAACACGCAACAATAACGTCTTCTTATGACGCCAAACAAAAATATGTGGAGTTTTAATAACCTAACCTATGAAAGCCCCAGACCCAATTGTTTGCTAAAACGTTTTGGTATTCTAACCACCCTAAAGCTGAAGAACATGAGAGAAAACTAAATGACATGTTACTGTAACCTACAACTATACTTGATGGTTTGATACAGTCCTTAGTAAAGATAAATCATAAATGTATGTACAGATGCACTGTACGTGGCAAAGAAATTATGTTGTGTCAACAGTTGTGTGAAGTGAACATAAAAATGTAGTAAACCTAGGCTTTTATGGGACATACAAAAATCCACAGTATACTAGGAACTCAAATATTTTGGGGCCTAGTTTTCCAAATGTTTAACATTTAATCATTCTTACTTAGTCCTCTTCACTCAAGATAGAGCATAGGGCCAAATCGACTCTTTTCCAACACACTCTGTTATTTGCTGCTTTCTTCATTTCTTTCCAGGTGGTTTCATGTTTCTTTACTTCCTCGGCTATTGATCTCCTCCAAGTAGTTTGGGGTCTGTCTGTTTTTTCTTTTTCCTTGTGGATTCCAGACTAAGGCCTGTCTCATGACAATGTTGGTTTGTTTTCGGAGGGTGTGTCCTACCCATGTCCATTTTCTTTTTGCAATCTCTCTCCTGATGTTGTGTTGGTCTGCCCTCCTCCAGATTTCTTTGTTTGTGGTTTTATCTTGTCATTTCGTTTTCAGGATGTATCTCAGACATTTGTTTTTTAGGATGTATCTCAGACATTTGTTATTGAATGTTTGTAGCATTCGGGTTGTTGTCTTGGTTACTCTCCATGTCTCAGAGCCATATAGCAGCACACTTTTCACGTTGGTGTTGAAGATTCTTATTTTGTTTCGTGTTGAGAAAGTTTAATTTTAGTGAGTTGATAAACTCACCCACCTTACCCAATAACTGTCCTTATTCAATAAATATCCTAATTTTTAATACAGAAACTTATATTAATGAGAAATATATATTTATTATAGTTTAATTTACATGTGTTGTGTTAAATGAAGACTGTGACGTCACTTGACATGTGTTTTATGCTCAAAGCAAACGGAATGATGTTTGCTATTAATAAGGTGTTAACTGGTATATTCTTTGCAAACAATGGACATTGATATCAGACATTGTTTTCTTTCAGCGCACGGAGTGCTGACCTGAACATCCTGGTACTTGATTCCAGTGATGACAGGATCTACCAGAGCCAGTCCAGCCTGTGGACAGTCGCTCTAGAAAGTCTCACTAAGTTGGGATTTTGTGACATTACCAAAGCTGCCAACAGGGCAACAGTGAACTCTGTGATGGAAAGTGATACATTGTTATCCAGAGAAAAGACACTTGTGATCATCAACAAATCGGACCTTTTAGAGAAAAGTTGTGAGGTCAAATTTGCAGATGGCCATGACCTTGCATGGTGTCACATGTCATGTGTCACAGAGGACGGCCTTCAGGACTTCCTGAACCTGTTAGAGGACAAAGTCAAATTGATGTAAGTATAACCTTTCCAGTTTGACACTTTAACCTTTTCAGCAATTCAAACATATAATGATATATAGAGTTTAACATCCAGAAAACCTACTTTTTGCATTTTGTGAGGAGGACATGCATTGGGTACGTCCCATAACTTTGCACCTATAATTAGTAATTTTTTCTGATAACAAACTATTTAAAATGTCCATTACTGTGACGACAATTCACTATGAATACTATAGTTTCTGAGTTAATCACTAGGAGTTATCTTTTTAATTTTATTGAATGTAGGACTTGTTTTAAATTAATGAACGTGATAAGCATCTTTGAGCAATTATTGCTGGATAGGGCACTATATAAATATACATGATTGATTGATTGATTGATTGATTGATCTTTGTTATATCTTGTGCCGACACGAGACGTGTGCACAGAGTGCCATGTTGTCATTTTGCTTCAGTTTGCATTGGTTAAAAATTTATTTTTTAACATGTATTGTTTCTTGACATCACCACACTACAGTTACATGCTGTTTTTGCAATTCATTAAGATCAAAACAGTTGAGTGCAATTTTTAACACAGTGACAATCAGCCTTGAATAAATATGTTCACTTTAATAACATCTCATCATGAATGCTATTGAATAAAATTCAGTTCTATTAATATTTCCCAACTGGTGTCCCAGTCTTGTGAAGAGCATCAGCAGGTGTGTCTAGAAGTAAACAGTACACTGTGTTCAGACCAAAAACTGGGACACTTGGTCTAATATGTTTAAACATTATCATATGCTTATCTCCAGATGTGGTGATCCAGCATCAGGGGAACCCAGTCTGACTCAGGTCAGACACCGCACACAGCTCAATGAATGTCTCGCCGCCCTGCACCGCTACGTCGCTCACCACCAACATGATGTGGTGCTGGCAGCGCACCACCTCCATGCCGCTCTCAGACACATCGGCAAGATCACAGGGCAAGTCAGCTCGAACGAACTTCTCGACGTTATATTCAGAGACTTCTGCATCGGAAAATGATTATTGTTACACAGATGTTCAAATACCATTCTCACTGGATGATGTGTGCTCAGTGATATTTATACATATTAACTGTTTATGTCCTACATACTGTACATACTAGCACGTGTGATATTATAATGTATGTACAATTAAATGAAGTGCAATTTTTAATTGTATGTTTTATTTACAGTATCCCAAGGTTAATAATTAATGTTAAAAATTTAAAAGTAACTACATCAGTCCATGTGACGATAACTTTGGAATAATATTATTTTGCAATGAGCACCAATTAAGACACAGTAGCCAAGCCAACACAGCAACCAGACACAGCATTGACACAGACACTGCACTGACACAGACACAGCTGCTCCTGTCTCAAAAACAAATCGCTAACATTACAAAAATTATACACATATAGTCATAGATGCATTTAAAATCCCTCCTCAACTAATTAGTGACCGTTTTCCCACTCAAATAAAAAATCATGCAATTTTTTTTATTTTGCGAATAATTGGTAAGATATTTTTAATAATAATGACAATACGAGTCTGCCAGGATTCGAACCTGTAATATTCTGATCCCTATGCCTAGTCTAAATTTCGTTTTTCCGCCACTGCCTTCACCGAAATAGTTTAGTCGGGCAAAGTTCACTCGGCCTGCTTCCGGAAGTTCATTTTTATGTTCAGGGCAGATGGAATGCTCATTGTTATTCATGATTTTTAATGGTTTTAGTCATTCAGTCAACGACGCTACTACATCAGATGTTTTCTGTTATGTGATATATACTCATAGAAAGCGGTCTTTCTGGATACTGCGAGCATGAGGTAACGAATTTGACAAAGTTGCCGCCTGGCCTTGGGCATGGCCATGGAAGGCTTCTCGCCTCTCGGCCCTGGCACAGAAATGTATTTTCAGTGCAGCGCAAATACATGGTAATGTAGTATTATTTCTAATTAATTCAGTATTGAAATTACTATGTTGCTACCGTTTCTATTTGGTCCGATTGCCTTTAGTATTCGCGAATCACTGTGACCCTTGTCTCTGTCAACAAGAAAGGCCTTTACAAAAAGGCCAGTTTTGTAATTGTTTAATGCAAGACCTCTCTAGTCTTCAGTATTAACTATTATTGTTGAGGACCCGATTTCCGGGTAACATAATTCTCTCTGAGAAATAGTAAAAACTTTGTTTGTAAAGTGGTACTAGTAGTAAAAATTTTATTTCTGGATTGTTTAAATTCACCACCATACTGAGTCTGAGGGGGTGACACCTTGGGATCTCAACCTCCCATCATTTCTGTGAGTTCACCTCCTAATTCCCACCAGTTTTTAAGACCAACCTCCCACTTCCTGCCACACCCCCTCCAACGTTGTACACCAACATGTATTGCGGTATTTCTGCAGTTACAGTAGAAATACCAATGAAATTGTCAACAACAAATGCAGATATTTTGCAAAAGTGTTTAGATATTTGTTGAATTCTTCTCATACATTCAATAATCAGTTACAGTACATTATTAAGCTATACTAGATGTGTGATATTTAAATATTAATTTTAAATACCTTTCGTACAAATACATTTGGTTGAAATTTGACTCCAAATGCAAGTGCCAATATATTTAAATGAATTAACAATTAACCCCATGTCTGACAATGTCTCTCCTGCTTATAAAAACACTCTCGTGCACAGTCAACAAAGAATATGTATTAATTACATAACCATAATCTAGAAAGATATTACATCTTGTAAATTTATACATAACTGTCTGACTCTAGGTTAAGTGGAAAAGTTGTATTAATAATAATACAGGTTAACCGTTAAACAGTTGTGTTCACTTTCATAATCTACAGCAAATATATGTTGCCCAAACTTGCCTCAATCCCTCTGTTTGCACAGATGTCAGCCGAGATGATGAGAAATGACCAGCCTCTGAATCCCTACACACAGATCCAGATATTGTCACAGCATACAGGAGTTGTACGACGGCTGCTCAAGATTTCGAAGTACAGGTATGGCACATATACAACAAATATATAATTATTTAAAGTAAAGTTATTTAGTTGTATGGTGACCCAATGACATACTGTATTATGTATGTAAATATATATTTTTTTAACTTTTAAAACTAAAATTAATACAAAGCTTGCACCATTTAAAGTCAGTTGCACAGCAAATATATTTCAAGCAGATAACATTTTTATGTGACAGGTTAACAACTATGTGAACCAGGGATAGGGTCAAATATGTTTGGTCAAATGCAACTACAAATACAGTGCTTTTAAAATTGTCAAATACAAGTACAAATATAAATATATTTCTTTAAATACAAATACATTTCCGTTCCGTGTAGTTTATATTGACATATTTCTGTTTTACATCTTTTGTCACCTTCTTTGTCACATAAAAAATGCCTGGCATTGTCTTCTGTGTAAATTATATTAGCATTAAATTCACACTCATTACAACTTCACAAGTCCTGATTACATTTCACAAACATCAACTGCTGAAAGCGGTCATCACTGAGGTTGCACTGATCAGGTTGGAAGACGGCACAGAAGACCTGGCCTTTATAGCATGACCACTGATCAGGTTGGAAGACGGCACAGAAGACCTGGCCTTTATAGCATGACCACTGATCAGGTTGGAAGACGGCACAGAAGACCTGGCCTTTATAGCATGACCACTGATCTGGTTGGAAGACGGCACAGAAGACCTGGCCTTTATAGCATGACCACTGATCTGGTTGGAAGACGGCACAGAAGACCTGGCCTTTATAGCATGACCACTGATCAGGTTGGAAGACGGCACAGAAGACCTGTCCTTTATAGCATGACCACTGATCAGGTTGGAAGACGGCACAGAAGACCTGGCCTTTATAGCATGACCACTGATCTGGTTGGAAGACGGCACAGAAGACCTGGCCTTTATACCATGACCACTGATCAGGTTGGAAGACGGCACAGAAGACCTGGCCTTTATAGCATGACCACTGATCAGGTTGGAAGACGGCACAGAAGACCTGGCCTTTATAGCATGACCACTGATCAGGTTGGAAGACGGCACAGAAGACCTGGCCTTTATAGCATGACCACTGATCTGGTTGGAAGACGGCACAGAAGACCTGGCCTTTATAGCATGACCACTGATCAGGTTGGAAGACGGCACAGAAGACCTGGCCTTTATAGCATGACCACTGATCAGGTTGGAAGACGGCACAGAAGACCTGGCCTTTATAGCATGACCACTGATCAGGTTGGAAGACGGCACAGAAGACCTGGCCTTTATAGCATGACCACTGATCTGGTTGGAAGACGGCACAGAAGACCTGGCCTTTATACCATGACCACTGATCAGGTTGGAAGACGGCACAGAAGACCTGGCCTTTACAGCATGACCACTGATCAGGTTGGAAGACGGCACAGAAGACCTGGCCTTTATAGCATGACCACTGATCAGGTTGGAAGACGGCACAGAAGACCTGGCCTTTATAGCATGACCACTGATCTGGTTGGAAGACGGCACAGAAGACCTGGCCTTTATAGCATGACCACTGATCAGGTTGGAAGACGGCACAGAAGACCTGGCCTTTATAGCATGACCACTGATCAGGTTGGAAGACGGCACAGAAGACCTGGCCTTTATAGCATGACCACTGATCTGGTTGGAAGACGGCACAGAAGACCTGGCCTTTATAGCATGACCACTGATCAGGTTGGAAGACGGCACAGAAGACCTGGCCTTTATAGCATGACCACTGATCAGGTTGGAAGACGGCACAGAAGACCTGGCCTTTATAGCATGACCACTGATCAGGTTGGAAGACGGCACAGAAGACCTGGCCTTTATAGCATGACCACTGATCTGGTTGGAAGACGGCACAGAAGACCTGGCCTTTATAGCATGACCACTGATCTGACCAGTCACATGTAGAAAATGCATGCATTAAATATTGGCTTCTAAAGCTCTATGGTGAAGTTAGCCTTTTGTTTCACTTCCCATTGAAATAGAAAGACATAACCAAATCAAGATAAAGCCCCCAGCTCAGGCAGATTAATTATTCTGTATACCTGTAGTTGCACCATTGCCTTGATCTACAAGGGAAACTCACAGGGGAGTCTCAGCTGAGTTAACAATGTGCAAGGAAGCCAAGGGCACTTGTTTCATTGTGCCTAGCTTTCCTACAAATCTGATCCAAGATGTATGTTTGTTACTAATGGTGCTATGAAGCCTGTGATTGCATGTCAGTGTGCTGGATCTTTATCTCAGGCTTAAAATAAAAGTGGTGTATTTGACGTGTATTTGAATCAAATACATAAAATACAAATATGTCACTTTTGCAGTAGGCAAATACAAATTTGAACTTTGCTGTATTTCAAATACAAATACGTATTTGACCCCATCCCTGATGTGAACATACTATACTGCTGTTGAATACATGTTACCGTAGCTGTTGAATAAATGTTGCCGTAGCTGTAGAATACATGTTGTCGTAGCTGTTGAATACATGTTACCGTAGCTGTTGAATACATGTTGCCATAGCTGTTGAATACATGTTGTCGTAGCTGTTGAATACATGTTGTCGTAGCTGTTGAATACATGTTGTCGTAGCTGTTGAATAAATGTTGCCGTAGCTGTTGAATACATGTTGCCGTAGCTGTTGAATACATGTTGCCGTAGCTGTTGAATACATGTTGTCGTAGCTGTTGAATACATGTTGCCGTAGCTGTTGAATACATGTTACCATAGCTGTTGAATACATATTACCGTAGCTGTTGAATAAATGTTACCGTACCTGTTGAATACATGTTGCCGTAGCTGTTGAATACATGTTGCCGTAGCTGTTGAATACATGTTGCCATAACTGTTGAATACATGTTGCCGTAGCTGTTGAATACATGTTGCCGTAGCTGTTGAATAAATGTTACCATAGCTGTTGAATACATGTTACCGTAGCTGTTGAATAAATGTTGCCGTAGCTGTTGAATACATGTTGCCGTAGCTGTTGAATACATGTTGCCGTAGCTGTTGAATAAATGTTGCCGTAGCTGTTGAATACATGTTGCCGTAGCTGTTGAATACATGTTGCCGTAGCTGTTGAATACATGTTGCCGTAGCTGTTGAATACATGTTGCCGTAGCTGTTAGAACTTTTCTCATAGTTAATATTTTCCCAGAGCATGCTGTTCCTATGACAACTATATAAACTTGTCCACTTTCAGGTGTGTGTCTGTGTCAGATGATTGTCAGGCCATAGTCTGGAATATACAAGTGAGTGGGACTATTAGACATCTTTTGATACATGTTGTTGGTAGACCAATCACCATACAGTGAATATTTATTATTAAAGGTCACTTCTCAATTAAATTTTCTCTCAATTTGTTTTAGAATCATTTCATGAAAAATCATACGAAGGATCTGCTATGGTCTAGTACCCCTAGCCCCCATCCCACTAGCCCCCCGGGGGCTACTGGCACTAACAGGGGGCTAGTGGCACTACTTATAATTTTGACAAAGCACCTAGCTGTTCCATTCAGTGTTCTATCCCACCTTAACTTTAGGGATGAAAAAATTTAGGTACCTGATAAATAAGAAAATAGTCATATCTGGTGCATATTCAAGGAATGTCGGACTTTTTTGATTGGAGGGAAACCGTAAAAACCCTCTTTTATTTGTCATACACAGATACAGGTAACCAACCATTAAGAGAAATAGACAGTAAAAGGAAAGGTAACATAAAAACAATACTGTGTTCATAGCAGTGATCAAAACATTGTTGTGAGAAAACATTACAATGTCTTATAAAAGTTGATAATAAGTTATTTGCACATATAATACCATATCCATATGCAAGCATGACTAGTCAATGAAATTAAGTGAAATTGTCCATCATGTGTCCAGTGGCACTGAGCTACGACTCAATTCCCTGGTCACACAGCATGTATTCCAGTCCAAGTTCGTCCAAACGAGCATCAAGGTTGATGTACTTCTTCCTGCGCTTTGGAGTGGACTGACCCTACTGTAGCTGGAGGATGGAGACGAGTGATGCGGCTTCCTCTTGGCTGAACAGCTCGACCACCTCAAAGATATTGGGGTGTATCTTGCCTGCCTTCCGCATGAGTCGTGTATGATACCCTTCAACGTGATTGTTGGTGCGAGGGCCATCATATTTAAACAAATTCCACATTTCGATTGGATACTGCCCATTCATCTATGTCCTGTCGAAGTACTCACAGAATTCTCATACACGGGGTACATCCAGTGCTGTGTTCTTGACAAATTGAAATGCGTCTTTCACATGTTGCACGGGGACGAATGGCGTCGTTAGTAGCATACGAAACCAATTCCTGTGGTCAGCGTTCTTTCTGTAGCTCATGGATAGTCATATACCTTGGATTCTCCGCCACATACACTGGACGTAGTGGAAGTAGCACCCTTTGACAATCACTCCAAGGAACACGCATAGGCAGGCATTCATCAGACCTTTCTCAACATCCTGCATGATACGTTGGGGGCTGTTGGTGAATCCGATTGATTCAGACTTTTCCTTCACCAAACTGAGGAAATGAATGTAGGTGTTCCCATCTTTGTTGGGGAGCAGACCAAACACAAGTGGCAGCATCACTCCAAGAACGAATGCATGCAAAAAATCATGCAATCCAAGAACGAATGCATGCAATGTGACTATTTGATAAAACAGCCTTGGTGCTGTTGCAAACGTCCCATCCATGTGATAGGTATCAGCATTCGCTAGCGCATGCAGAGCGGAGTTGGATGCAAACGCTATTATCTTGTCGGCTCCATCGCCATCCTCGCCAAGCAGGAACCGATCTCCTTGAACCGTAGTTGTCCACTGGCCATCCAGGTCAATGTCACCTCTTGTGGATGGCATTAGGGGGAAGCGTTTCCTCCGTTCACGGTACAGTGATGACTTGACACGCTGGTATTGAGGCAGAGCAGATGCTGTCGCACCTGGTGAAGCTATCGCAGTCGAACTTTGTCGAAGCAGTTTCACCTTTTCCTGATCGTAAATCGCCTGCATTGAAGTCATCCCTGGCTCGCTTCCTCATGTTTCCTCTCAACTGTCGCGCTTGTACGTCACCAGGGTTGGGTTGGTGATTGTGGCTATCTTCAGCTTTCACCACAGTTCCATCATCGCTGACCACCACAAATGCCTTACACTTCACACTTTTAGCTTATACCTGGATCAGGGCAATTAGCTTTTATGTGCGAGTTAAATTGGGTTTTGCTTACCTCAAACAAGCTTTATGTAGAGGATTTACTTTGACTCTTAGGACAGTGAGCTTTTCATACCACATAATTGATGTGTGAAAGTTATATGGAGTTTCAAATGGTCGACCCTTCAAATGATTAACTGTACCTACAATTAGAAATATCTAGAAAGAGGGGGTGTGTTAAATCAACAGAATACTGACTAGAGGGCTAGTGGCACTCAATTCTCACACCTCGGGGGGCTACTGGGACAGGGCTAGAGACACGGGGGGCTACTGGGATGACACCTTTGCTATGACATGCTAGTTCATTTATGCAAGTGTTAAACTATTAAATTATTTTTTAAAGGATTAAATTCAAGGTAATTTTTGTCAATGATTTTAGCAAAAAGTGCGCACACATATTATTACTGTAACGGTTCATGCGCTACAAATTTGAATATCAATGAAACATATTTGCGATGGGCTAGATGAGTTGGGAAAGGCGTTTTAATTTTATGTACCTGGGCTGTGGTGGTAGTACAAAATCCAGTGAAACAAAACTTTTTAAGGGAAATTATAATCAATGTTGCCTACTATATAATTGTAGTTGATCTGTTACTTGTTCCACACCGATATTAAAATGTGTGGCCTATTTGTTATTTACTTCTCTCTTGCTGCATTCCCTGTCATCTTCCAAAAGTTCCATCTAAGTTGTTTTCCCTCTGCTTCCACAGTCCTTCTCCCTGTTGATTTTAGTCTTCCTCTCTTCCTTTTACCCTCAGAGCCCAGGTTAGGGCTATTTTTGTGCTGTTATTTCCACTTCTTCTAAGAGTGCGGCCAATCCATCTCCATCGGCTGATCTTGATTTCTTCTGAGATTGGTGACATACAAGTTCAGTGGTATGGGTCTTCATTTGATATTTTCATTGGTATGTTCTTTGAATAACGTCATATTTGTTATTAGGTTTCTATCATCCTTTGCTTTCGATTTGTTCCAGAGTGGGAGGAAGTGGCGCACCCTGGTGTGTCATACTCGTCCTATCACCTGTATGTGTCTGCTAGATGGCAGCACAGACGGCAGGCACATTCTTCTGACAGGAGCCTCAGACAAGCGAATATGTGTATCCATTCTGGGACAAAATGTTGCATATTAACTGCAAAAAAATTTATTTATAGTTCCATGAATTTGTCAGTAATTGGTCTGATGATTCGAAGCACAGAATGATTTGACAAATGCGATAACATTTTTGTCTCAGTTGCTTCATAGTTGGACATTTTCCCTGACCTTGCACCAGATATGGGACACTGAAACTGGAACATGTCTAAAATGCATGGAAGACCTTGGCAGTGTTTCTAGGGTAAATTTAGTTTTCCCAAAAATGTGTGCTCATAGTCTCTTGTGAAAAAACAGAAATTTTTGTTGTGACATTTCCAGTCATTCTCAGCTAGCACTTTTAAATAGTTAGCCACATGGCAATGTCGTTGCGATAGTGTTGAATTTTTACATGGAGCATTGGAGGCCACACAGTTTTACATGGTCGCAATTACGTCGTCACAATGTGAAAATGTTATGTTGAAACGTCACGTTACCACCACCCTCAGAACACATTAAATTTCAATAAAATGTCTTGCTGGAAATAATCAATATAACACAGTTTTTGTTAATGTCCTGCTCATGAAACATTTATTTGCATTTGAATCTTATAAACACAGTATATATTTGAACATGGTAGCATGGACATGTTTTTAAAAAGCAATACTTTAGGGTGTACACAATTGACCAGTATAATTTTTAGAGAAGTAAATATCAGTATAATCTTTGAAAATAAAATGCAGTTGTTTTAACATAAATAACTAATATATAAAACATCAGCACAGGTTTAAATATTACAATGTTTAAAGCCATATCACCATGTTTTCATGACAGTTTCTCTATCCTTGATTTCATCATTGAATCACACCATACCAATCTATAGAGTACACATACATGTTTAAAAATAAGCTCTCAGCACTGGAGAAGTATAGTTCAGCAACTCGTGCTACTTAACATATCTTTCTCCTATGGTAAGTTCTAATAGCAAACATAACACTATTGCAATAATACAAATAACAATACCTACATAATTAATAGAGCATTTCTCTGTAACACATTGATCATAAATATGTGCCAGTGGCCCTGTGCATGAATGTGTCAAAGTTGTTTTCAACAAATAGTATCTCATGCTCACAGTTAAATAATAAAAAATAACCTTTCTCAATCTGTGTCCGAAAATGAATCAGGAAGATTACCCCGGCAACTTTTCTTTGGAGCAGGTGCATAAACAGAAGAAAGTAAAAACAACTTTTAACTCAGACATATAACCATGAGACAAATACTTTTGCAAAACTGGGAGAATGTTACAATGCTATACACACATTAGGGAATGTAAGGCCTTCATGGCTTCCCAGCAGACTACAGGTTTATACAAAGTAGATTAGCCTATCTTAGAAGACATTTTAAATTTGGATGACAGTGATCATAACTACTATTAACTGACAGGGTGGATCTGCCAAAGTGCAGGGCTTAATATTCCCTTCATACTATATATAGCCAGACTGCAAGGGGGCACCAGAATATACTGCAGGGCTTAATATTCCCTTCATACTATATATAGCCAGATGGCAAGGGGGCACCAGAATATACTGCAGGGCTTAATATTCCCTTCATACTATATATAGCCAGACGGCAAGGGGGCACCAGAATAAACTGCAGGGCTTTTCACTTGAGTCGCCCTACTTCCTCAGAAGATGCTGCTTGAATGTGTCAGAATCCCAGATTACCTTGTATTTTGGCCCTCCTCTTTCATTGGGCACATGTTTCAAGCGCTCTGCTATTTCAACCTCCACACCAGATGTCTAAGCCTTGGGTTGATTCTTTAGGTCTGCTGCTGGAGAAGAAGCTGCACGAAACCATTGTGAAAACAGGCTTGGCTTGTTAAAAAAAATGCAAATGTTTCAGTTTATTCAAATACAAAAACTGGTGCGGTAGCAGTTATGTGAAAGCCAAAACTAGTATATTTGGCTTTTTGGATGATTCTTTAGAACATTTGTAAGTATAAAGTAGCATGCTAACCCAATAATAAAATATACAAAACTGTCAACTTACTTTCTGTGACTTGAAACGCGGAAACTATGTACCAGTTCAAATGTCCCACCGAAACATTCACTCTAGACTGGGCTATGCCTTTAATGATTTTCGTACCACTGTTATGGTAAACTTATGATCTTACACTTTCGGCTATTTTGTTTTCACATAGGAATAAACCAAAACACATTTGTTACATCCCTGAGATAATTTATTAAACAGTATGGTGTTTTGCTGACACTAGAAATAATACAAAAACAACCATCACAGATATGTGCATATTATGAATCACAGCACGTACACGAAGGACGCCAGTATTGGGAACATGACTAATTCATGTGAAGGAAACAGGTAGTTCCGTTTTTTACTCTACTGATTATATTTAATTTTAGTGACACAAAACCAAGAACATACAAGCATAGCGTTAAACAAACCAGTATTCTTAGATGGTGGAAATACTACGTAGTGGCTGCACATCTACCGCATCGTTCCTGGTTTCACCAAACAACCACCTTCTTGCCACGTAGTAGTTGTGTGATAGTTGTGCAGGGCTGTGTGTGCATAAATTTTGTTTAAATAATTTGTCACTTCAAAAAATTCATTCACTGCTTGCAAATCTTTGAAGATGTGCAATCTTGAATGTTGTGTAATATCGTTTCATCTCCACAGTCTATGTCAGTGTAGTATTCATAAATGAAGGATGTTCTTCAACATTTCAGAGTTTTGTCTCCCTGGAGGATGGGTCACTCTTCTGTTCTGGAGGTGAGAAACTGTGTTTATGGACCCAAGACGGAGAGTTGCTGCACAGCAGAAAGCACGATGCAGAAGAAGGTATGTCACATATGTAAGCACAATGTGTCACTGGTAAGAAATTTTATTCCAGACAGATTTTCAGAAGAAAATCTGTGTGTCTGTCACTGTGCCTGGTGTTTCTTGAGGTTATTATCCTGAGTGGCACACATCACATTAATATTTCATTGGCCTTTCGCACACTTGTGTATGTAGTAATTAAACTTCTCCGTTAATAGTCTGTTTGTCAACAGTCATACAGGTGTACCTATAATATGTATTTTATGTCACAGACTGCAGTAACTTTTGCTTACTTAAAACAGCAGCGATGAAAACTGTCTGATTAACTAATGCTGGCTACAACATATGTTGTCCCTGTCTGCAGATATCCAGCAGTTACTGGCTGTAAGGAATGACGTGATTGTGGCTGGTGCTGACCGAGACCTGAGTGAGTAATCACTGCCTTGCTTTGTCTCCCTTTGGCATTATGTGGGGCCTGAGAGTAGTTTATGTGACATGACTATCAACTGATTCAAACAACGTTTTGTATACAAATGCACCATGTAGTGTACAGAGAGTACTTGGGGGTATAAGATTATAAAAGGTATATACATAGTTTACAGGCTTTAAAAATAAATAGTTGGGTAATTACTTGATTTATTGTGAACTTTGTAAAATTATATAACTTTATAAAGGCATATACATAGTTTTAAAGTTATCAAGATAAATACTTAAAAATGTATTGTCAACTTTGAAGTAAGTATAGTTTGCTACTTCTGAGTAATGGATGTTTTCTGTCTGCAGTAGTGTACAGCGTGCTCACCAGAGGGACATCAAAACACCTCAGTTTACTGCAGAAATTGCCTCAACACAGGGAGGCTGTGAGAAGTCTAGTTAAAGTCAATGGTGAGCTTATATATAGCCTTCTATTTTATATTGTTTGCTACATAGAAATATGAGGGGTATTTTTTTAATATGACCCAGGGTTTTTCTGATTGTTCACATGAATGTCACAATAAACATGGGAGACATATTCACATGAATGTCACAATAAACATTGGATAATGAATGTCGCAAATTCACAGTGAACATGGCAGGAGTATGGGCATATTCACAATATTAATAGTGTTATACAATAGTGATGGCTCTGAAATGCTTGATGTTATAATGTAACACCAATGTAATGATACAAGCTATGTATGTCATAAGTGATGTTGGAACGTTTCAACTGTTGTAGAGTTGCTCTTCGCAAGTGGCTCACTAGATGGCACCATTGTTCTATGGAGTGTGGAAACGTTTGTTCCTCTCCAGTCGTTCAACTGTGTGGAGGACTACCAAGGAGATGACAGATTGTACCGCTACAGTATTCAACACATGATGGCTGTCGAAGGAGTAAGTTCTTACTCTGTAATATGAAAAAGATCCCACACAGAGAAATGGGAAAAACCTGTTGTGGACATACAAGGCCAATGGTCTTGATCTACAAAAACCCATAAGGGCGCTGAATTAGCTGCTGCCAAAAAAAAACTGTTCTCCTTAATCATGGGTTCCACAGTGTTGTTTGCAGTATTGGTCTTTCAGAGCTACATAGTCAGTACTGTCGGCTCTGGGTTCTGTGTCTACGAAGTCGAGTCTGGGACGCTTCTGGTGGAGAAAGTCAGTGCGCACTACTCAAAGATTCTACATGTCGAGTTTGTCTTTAGTGGGTGAGTAAAAAGTGAATGGGTGTACAAGATGGTTATAGGAAGCAGTGGCGTAGCTAGGATCTTGAAGGGGGGGGCAAACGGGGAGACAAACTGAGTCAACCTTTAGTTTACCATGCTACAAAGTAACGAAGCATGCATCAAAAACATACAGAAAAAAATCGAAAAATGTAAGCCAGTTGGGGCCGTGGCCCATTGGCCCCCCAAATAGGCCACTGATTGGAAGTCTTATAAAGTAAATTTACTATTATATATTATAAATACCCAGAGTGATTCTATTGTGTCAACAGTTGTTATGTTACATGATCAAACGATAAATCTTATTATTTATCACCCCATTACTACACTCCACCAGGCCTGGGGTCTATTGCATTGCAATGTAATATATTACTATTACTTAATTTCCTTTCTATTACTATTACACGCTGAAGGGAATGTAATATATTACATTTCAAGCTATTACTATTACATTTTCCATCGGAACTATTTTCTTTCGATTAAACATTTAACATACTTAATCACTTACATAGATTCAAATTAACTGATGGGTGTATAATTAATTAAATTACAATTAACTCATAAATTTCCCAATTAAATTAACCTAACACAATTCCAGTTGGATGTAGAAGTTTTATATATTCATTGGAATGAAACAGAAAAGCAATGTCACTGTCATATAACACAGTCTGGTTATCCCATAGTAGACCTATACTTTGCTGCCGCCGCCGCCGCCGCCGCCGCCGCTGCTGGGTGGCCAGTTAATTATTGGCTCAAGGATAGGATGTTTTCACACTTTTGGTCAATAGTGTGCAAGCTAGCTACCAACTGAGAAAAACTCAGGAAAGGTGGTATATGCCCCTGGGTTTTGTTCAAACATTTCCCAGTATGACAGGGTGGCAGCTAGGGTTGGGAGATGGCAATGATTGATTGATGGATTGATTGATTCAGATGCTAAAGACAGTCTGTTTAGTGCTGGAACCCTTATCCTGCTTCAGTGAATGAATGAATAGGCTTTTGTGAAAAGGATAGATGGCTGGTGGACCTGGCTTCAAATGACCAATTAGCCATGCAACAATCAAACTTTCACAGTGTCTCCTGCTAACAGTGCGAAAGTTCATTGACTGTCATGATTCAGATACTAAACCATTTGTATCACCACTGTTGGGAAATAAATACAACTGCATGTGAAAGACGGAACATGATGCTTGTCCAAATCCTAGTATGTCAAAATATAGAATTTTTTGGTCTGATTATTTTCAATTAAATTGAATTTTGGTGTGATTTAAATGTTCAATTGTAATAGCAAAGTAATTGCTCAATTACTATTACTTTGCTTTCTATTACTATTACATTGCATTCTGTTCCATCTATTACTATTACTTGAACAATTGTAATCATTGCTATTACATATTACTATTACCCCAGGCCTGCACCCCATGACCAAGTGCTTCACCCTGACCTTTGTTCCCCTGTTGTAGTCATCTGCTGGCCACCTGCTCGGAGGACGGCAGCATCAGACTGTGGGGTTCCTCCAAGGCTCTACAGAGGTTCATGGAGGAGGAAGACGAGGGAGAGGGGAACAGAGAGAGGGAGAGAAGCTTGCTGGAGAACTTCCTTGGCCTCAGGTACACTGAGTGCTTCATTCACATGTTATGGTTGGACCATCAGTGCTTTCAACATAGTGTCATTTCTTGTTTGTGTTGCAAGGCAGAGATACAAAGTTGAATTTTGAATGCAATTGATCACAATGAAATTTCCTAGTTGTGGTGTTGGTTTATCATAAAAATGTAGAATAATGAAGATATTATTTAATTTTGTAATCTTTTTTGTTGACCAAAACTGATTTTTCAACATTTCGTTGGTTAGTCCTCATTGCAATTAAAAAAATTAAAACAAATCTATTGTCTATCTGACATCAAACCATTAGAACGCCAACAACAGACTTACTTGTGTGTATTACTGTTTCAGTATAAAGGACATGGAATCAAGCACAAACACCCAGTGCCTGCCCATAGAGCCCCAGCTACTGGGAGAATCTATTGGACATTCTGGAGCCGTACAGGTGAGGCTACATTAAATGTTGCAATGAGGCAACAGATACAAAAAGGAGATTATGCAGTGTTAAGTCTGGCTGTTAGGTCACAGTTGATGCTATAATTTTTTCACTTTGTCTATGTTACACAACCAGCTATAAATTAATATAAATATAAAACACTTGATACATCCACTACATCTGCTAGATGCATATATAATTATATATGTTTAAACATATTTACTGAACATTAGTTCTTCTAATGTAGGACCATACATAACGTCCTGTGTTAGGTAAATATATAAAATATGAAGCTGTTGCCTTTACTTATGAAATGTTTCTTTATTAGATTTATCCTATTTTTACAAGTTCAAAGGAATATATGATGACAGTCTACTAACAATTGCATTGTGAGATCTAAAAGAGCTGATAGGATTATTTTGTTCTTTTATCGGGGTACCATAGAAAGCACACATTGATCGTCACTTGTGATCTTATCTGAATGTTAAGCTCGCAGTAACATACAAAGCTTTTAATAAGTGTAAACAGGAAACAGGAAATATTTATTCGTCCCAAAGACAACAAAACAGAGTATTCAACACAAAAACCATACAATATATTACATTTATGTCGACATGAGAAAACGAAGTGGTAAGAATATAGAGTATGGTCTAAAAATAAAAGATAATGTCATATAAGGGACGGGAGACTCCTACTAAGACTAAAAATTAATCACTGTCGTAGGAGCCACCCTGTCGATTAATTTCACCCGTTATTTAAATTATAAAAAAAGAAAATCCCTATAAATATTAATCCATAATTACTGAGTGAACAAAATTAATATAGATATGTCTGTATATTACAAATGCCAAATATATTCCTACAACCGGATATACATAGAGTGATTTTTAACCAAGGAGGAACTTCTTGTAAACTTCTTCCTTTGAATTAAATACTAAAGTTCCTGTGTTTGTTGACAGATGTGTCTTGACTTTGGAGTAGAAGGAGTGCTTTCTTGTGGTGCAGATGGTCTCGTCATTCTGTGGCGGGTGAGTACAGATGTACTTAGCTGCCCCATGGTGGTTTCATTCTCAGTAGTTAGCATAATATTGATAAACTAAATATATTCTTTCAACACGGTATCACTTTGACATTTTCAAAACAGATGACTTAATGTATGACAGTTTTGTTTAATAAACCTCAAATTTGGTGACTTAAAAATATTGATGTATGTAGTTATTTAATGTTCAGTAACTGTTCCTTTGTTCATTCTCTATCATTTACCCTAGCTATTGTTTATTATTTACCATAGCCTGTTATAGCAAAGTACTATTCACTTAATTGAACACAGGTGCTTTGGTCGTTTTTCTAAACTTTATTATATATATGTACCTCGCAATAAAGCGATATGTTCTCCCTTTTTACTGTACAGATCTCAACCTCATTCGTCCTTACATTGTATAACAGGTGTCATCAACAGGTGTCATCAACAGGTGTCATCAACAGCAGTAAACTGGTCAGTCTTTTGCTACAATTACATGTAGTGTGGTGTTGGTTGTAGGACGGTATCCATGAGAGCATGAGGAGAACTCTTGCTGTTACACAGCTGCTGTATGGAGTGGACCGCAGTGACCATAGCTGACCCTGGTTGCTGTCTTGTCCAACACTCTAGTGTCCTGTCGGCCTTCCCGTTGACAAATGTCTGTCGCATGTGACAGCTTCTAGCTGGTCTTATTTGTGATTTTTCTATATGTTGAAAATTATGATTGAATTGGACAATTTAACATAGCTATATGTATGATTAACGTTAGGGGGTAATCAGAACGTTTTTAAAACAAGATTTTATCATAGTTATGTGAATACAAAACAGACAATTTTGTGAAACAAGAAACTTACAGGCAGCTGGCTGCTCTGATAAATCAAATGTATGTCAAGTACCAATTAATTGCATGTTTGTACAATGGATGTGAAAGTGTTTTATATTGTGTGGAGCATCTTAATAATGTGCATGTTTTTAATTTGATTTGTAAAACTTTAATATACATTGTGCTATTAGAGCTTAACTGGATGTCAGAAATCTTAGAGTTACATATTTTAATAGATAATATATTTTTAGTGGGAAGAATCATTTACAGTAGTATTTTCACTGCGGCTCTTTCATCTCTTCTGTAATTTTAATTTAATTAAAAAAGTTATTATTTGACACTGCATAATATAATTGTATTAACTGCATAAGGCATGTTATGAATGTGCTTCTTTTAAATAAATTATTATAATATTTTTATATGAAATTATTGTTCATCCGTTTAAAACCATAATACATTTGACTCGTTTGGAAGCACAATGTGACACATTCACACACATACGCGCACACAGTTACATACCCACGCACGCAGACAGAGTTTCATAGCAAAGGACTTTTGACCGTCCACCCACCAGAAAAGAAGGAACAGTTAACTGCTGGTTGCCTTCAGAAAGTGTTCTCAGCCGTGACATTGGAGTACACTGTATTCTTGTGTATCCCAAGTGCCATTAGAGTTAGCTAGACTTTCGTCTTCCCGATCTCTGGGCGAGAGAGGCTAATGACACTATAAAATGTAAATGGCGCATTGTTCCGTTACAGATGTTGTTGGCTACCGATCAGACTAATGTGACAGTGATTTGATCAGGCAGTGACAGGCACATGGAACATCAATGTCGGAGCTGGTGATGGTCTTGGCATTCCTTCGTCTGACTTTGATGAGAGATATTTGTTCCTTCGTCTGACTTTAATGAGAGAGATTGTTGTTGAAGATAACGGGCCACACAAACAGCAGGTTTCATTACTCCGGTCTCTAAATGACAGTGAGCACATTCGTTCTAGGTGTGAGTGCTCAATGGTGGAGTGGTATCAATACCCTACACCAGTACGGGAATAAATAATTTTACACATTCGCCGCACTTCTAGTCTTCGATTTACATACAGCAGACAGCATTTTGGAATCGGCCATCGTTGTGGATTATGCAAATGGGTATAGTTTAACACTGCGCAACCTCTGCAATTCTTAAAGTTCATTGTTATATTAATTGATGTATTTTTGAAGACACCGTTATGTTTCAAGTGTAGTCGCGATTCAACACGCAGCTTAATAGCACAATGCCGTTTGTAGTGTACGAACTATACTCGCGCCGTCTCATCTGTCAGCCGAAGACGGCAACGCCAACGGGCTGTGGTGTTATTACGTCGGGGACAGGGCAGCATCTTTTTCGTTCCTCGTCGGCCGGCGAGGCGACCCCTTCACGCGGTAGCCATATGAACCAGGTGAGGACAAATCGTTGGACACCGAAACACAGCCACCATGTAGACATCCAGATAGGTATAAGTGATGGAACATTTACGTGCAATATGCAGTTTATTGGAGAGGTAGCCTACGTTCTTTTGAAGAACACCGGTAATTATGAAGCACAAATAAAAGTAATCACTATTTTTCAAACGACAAAAACAACTGTTTTTATAGTGCAGTAAATATTTAATAAGATTGCCGTCCAAAGTAACACGCTTCAAATGAAAAGTGGACAAGGAATTTTTGTTCAACCACAGGCGCATACAATGGAAACCTATAGAGATTACATGGGGTGAGGATCAACAGTTTCTACTTTTAATTCAGGATAGTTTCCTTACCCAACACGTGCTAGAACCAACCAGAGGAGATTTAGTTTTGTCTTCACAACATGAATTGGTGGACAATGTCAAAATACATCAGCCATTGGGTAAGAGTGATCATAATCAAATACATGTTGACATCAAAAAAATTCAGGAGAAACTTCCACAAAGGTAGATATAAAGATATGAGAAAATACTTAGCAAAGCTAGATTGGAATAACATGCTGAGGAATAAGACCGCAATTGAATGTTGGAACATTCTAAAATATGAAATTGAGAGTATCATTGTTCCGTTGGAAAAAGAAGGAAAACGGTCAAGGAAGAAACATTTGTCAACAATAGCGTACAACAAACTATGTGGAGGGTTTATAGGCTTACCAGAAAAGATGAAGACTACACAAAGAGGCACTTAATGCAGCTACGAATTCCATATTATCGGGGACGGCATAATCGATTGGATAGAACAATGGCTGACTGACATAAGACAGCGTGTTGTAGTAGATCGGGAGGTTTCAAACTGGAAATAAGTTTTGAGTGGGGTACCACAAGGATCAGTATTATGACCTTTATTAGTATTAATATATATCAATGACTTGGATATGAGGTAACATTAGTAAAGGATCAGTGTAGATTGGATATCAGGAAGTACTCGTTCTCACAGAGGACAATCAATGAATGGACAAATTATCTACAGGTTGCAGCGTGAATATGTTTAAAAACAAGGTTGACACATATATCAAGAAGACGGATTACACATAGATTAAAAATGTTGGACTCTCGATAAGCCAATGGCTTCCTTGTCCACTTGCCATCTGGTTCTTTGCCTTGGATGGCAATCTTGTTAAATTGCCATTCGATATATAAAAAGCTTATATAAATGTTTGTCTCCTGCTAAGCTTTTCGTGTGAACCGTGCACACAGATTAGAGCCATACACAAAGTACATCACGCTCAGGGTGGGGTATCTGGGTATAAGCATTATGGGGTGCGGGGTCTTTGCTATAAATACATAATGATTAAAACATTTATTTGTTCATCTAGCTGTCAATACCAGATTGATATCAACAATTGCTATGCCAGTGTTTGGTATATTTCAACTGAATTCCAACGGGAAAGGAATGCGGAGTCAACCGTGCATCAGTGAAGGTCTATCTCTAATGGCGCACGAAACTCTGCAAACTGTGTGTGCCGATAAAAAGTTATATACAGTACCAGCCTGCCGCGTCGCAACCCCTGGAAACACGTCAGCGAGAAGTCACGTGCTACGTGGATGACGTTGAATTGCGGTGGCTTGTCGAGGAGGTCATGGTCATTCAATAACAGTGCACTCCCTGGTTTCAGAAACAGCACTATGAGTGGACAACTTTAACCGGTCTCACAGCATATCTATTTTAATTAATCCAAAATGTGAAATAGCTATTTAGATGTTACCTCTATGTTGCTATAATAGGCGCTATTGATTCATGCGGATGAAAATATGGTATACGTTATTTTTGTAATTCCAATGATACGCACCCCCTGTCTTACGTGGGGCAAAGCGCACCGGGGGTGGTTTTGCTCTGAAAATAAATACATTGTGGTGATTGTATAAATCAATCCTTTTAATATTTTCACGTATGCGTGGTTAGGCAAACAATATTTATTGACAAGTTTGCTACATTATTAACATATATGAGGGGGTATATGTGTGTGTGTGTGTGTGTGTGTGTGTGTGTGTGCGTGCGTGCGTGCGTGCGTGCGTGCGTGCCTGCGTGCGTGCGTGCGTGCGTGCGTGCGTGCGTGCGTGCGTGCGTGCGTGCCTGCGTTCATCCTGATGGGAGGTGGAAGGTTGGCCTCAGAAAAAAAGGTGGGAAGTTGGCCTAAAATATAGGAGGAGGTGGGAGGTATTAACACAAATTATATAAATAACATTACAAATTCTATAAATAGCATTACCACACAGCCAACGGCAGCAGTTGCATCTGACCACGGATGTCCAAAATTATTATTCGTCGTTCATCTTATAGATTGGTGCCCAGTCCACGATATATATAGCACCACAGACAGACAGACAGACATACAGACAGGCAAATTTATTATGACAAGTTGAAGTAATAATACAAATTAAAAATATAAAGATCAAGGAGTCTAGAGCTCTCATTAAGATGTAAACATGTCTTTAACTGTTATATTATTATTATACGTATTCCATCTTGCGCATAGTGTGCGATGCGTATCTTGTGAAGGATTCGGGAACGGTTATTGCTTATCGGATAGGTTTTATATATATATATATATATATATATATATATATATATATATATATATATATATATATATATATATATATATATATATATATATATATATATATATATATATATATATATATATATAGGAAGTTCTTCATTATAACCTGCCAAAAGGCCTTCGTTTATATGCCGCATTAACTAGGGCGAGGGTAACTAGGTTTATAGATCGGTGCTGGGAAATATAGACTTAGGCCTAATGTGTCGATAAAAATAATAATAAATATATAAGCCACGCAACATTAGGGCAAAGCGCACCGGACGAAATTTGCAGGATTTCCACTAAAATGCGTTTTCCTAGTAGTTGTTTTTTAGTAAGGTTATGTAATCCTAGTACTATTTAATTAAGAGGTGTGCACATATATAACTGCGTTAAATTAACAGTTTCCGCCTTAGATGAAAATAAGTAGGCCAAATCGTGCAAATCAGTAGGCCAAACCGTGCACGTACCAAAAGGTACGTGCGCTTTGCCCCATCATCGTCATCATCGTCATCATCATCCAAACAGTATACTCCATATAAGATTTTCCAAATTATCATAATTAAAATCTACATTATTGCAACACTATGACACATTTTATTGAGCATACACTTATTCAAAGCTATGATAATCCATGTAAGAGCAAAAAGAATGCTCATCTACAGCAGATTAGTGCACGGTCAGCATGCGTGCGTTCTCGGCCATACACATGATCATAAGTTCATTACCGATCGGATCGCTTTGTCACGCCCGTTCAGCGTAAATACTAGTATTAGCGGATCGGTGGGAGACCGAGTCGATTTTGTGTAGTGTTATGGAACATTTTGCTATTTAGCGTCCGCAAACGACATCCATGACCGACCAGGTAATAATGAAGCAAACGTTGCATATATTTAGATCAATAATTGCAAGTTGTCGTTGTGGTTTGTCTGCCTACGGAGTCAACAACACAAAAACAACACCGCAGCGCAAATGATCAGTAGCTTCGCCTGGCCTCGATCTCGGGCTTAGTTCCCCGGCTGACGGGTCAGAAATACAACCCAGCCTCGAGGTTCAGCTGGAATACTCGAAGAAAGTTCTGTCCCGATGAACTGTTTATTGGATTAGAATAATTAGGCAGTATCTGGGTGAACCAGTAAACACCAACACGCTAATCCCACATGCCGTGAAGCTTGGAAAATGATGGAGAGCGATAAACAGTCCTAAAAATAATGCCGAGGACAGCGATTTGCTCTCCGAGTCCTAGACTAGTCCTAGAATTAAAGCACTGAAATGACCCACGTGCATAACTGTATGTTAACCCAAGAAATCATATTGTCAGCTTCAGAAAATGCCAGGCTTTAAAGTTACATTAAAATGGGGCATGTATATTTATTTATCATGACATTTTTTAATGTGATATACCATTAGAAAGCAGGTAATATCCTTCAAAAATTTTCGAACTCGTTACGATCCTCGCCTTCGGCTTCACCCGACATCTTAGATTTAAAATTGCTGGGGATGTCCTCAGGTTCTTTCTACGTAGATAATCCAATGAACGGTGCTAATTTGGTGTGTCCTGGTATTCCACAATGATGACAAGATACTGACGTCGTTAAATATGAATTTTCCAGTAGGTGTCCATGTTATAAGTGCCAGGGGTTTCCCAGGCATGTGTGGGCTATGACTGAAAATGTGTTTTTTCCAACTTCTAAGAGCGCAAAAATAAACACTCCCATAATAAAAATTAGTCGAGGGAATGTTGTAGCTAAAGTATAGCTATTTTGTCTTTAGTGTAATGTGTGTTTTCTTGTACTAGTCCACAGGAATATTTTAACCAGTTATTTTCTCTTGTGTTCTTGCGCCAGTCGGTTCAGGTGAAGTTGGAACTAGGACATCGGGCAGTGATCCGTACGAAGCCAACCCCTGAAGGCTTCACCCATGACTGGACGGTGTATGTGCAAGGACAGAAGGGCAGCAACATCCAACATTTCGTGCAAAAAGTCATCTTCCACCTACATGACAGCTTCCCAAAGCCAAAACGAGGTCAGTTGTCAAAAACAAATTGAGGTAAGGTAACAAAACACAAATTTATGATAAATTTTTTACACTTTGTTCTGAAAATGATCCTCCATCTGCACAAAAGCCCCAACATCTAAACTAAGTTAGCTGTTTAAAGGGAAAATGTTAAACTGACAAAACCCCAATGAGGTAAGTTGTAAAAACCAAAATGCAGTAAGTTCATAAACCCAATTGAGGTAAAGAAAGGGGGAGCGCGCGAGCAGGATATTTTATTTAAAAAGAAAGTAAAGTAGCAATTACGTAATAATAAAGTTAACAACTTTTATTATTTAATTATCCGTATAAAAAAATATCACATGATTAGACATATTAAAGTTATATGAATTGATAAAAGTTAAAAACAAAGCTGAAGTATCACTAAAGTTAAACTGATTACTAAGTGTACTTTATTAGATGTTTACTGTGTTTTTGTTCACTGTGTGTTACAGCTGTGAAAGAGCCGCCCTACAAGCTGCAGGAATCTGGCTATGGCAGCTTCATCCTGCCCATTGATATCTACTTCCGCAACAAGGAGGAGCCGCGCCAGATCCGCTTCGACTACGACCTCTTCCTGCACCTCAATGGCAACCCACCCGTCAACCACGTCCGCTGCGAACTCCTCACATTCCAGAACCCAACTGATGACTTCAGACAGAAACTGTTGAAGGCAGGAGGAGTGAGTGTAGGGCGAGGGGCGGGTGTAGGGCAAGGGGCGGGTGTAGGGCAAGGGGCGGGTGTAGGGCAAGGGGTGAGTGTTAGGCGAGGTGTGAGTGTAGGGACAGGGGTGCGTGTAGTACGAGGGGTGAGTGTAGGCCTAGGGGTGGGTGCAGTTAGTCTTTCCTTGTAAAGGCTTGACAAGAAATATATACTTCTGCATATATTTAAATATATATTATATGAAAAAGATTACACCATGATTGGTTGTTACAATGATGCAAAAGTCATGGTTTTGGAGCTATGCACCTAAGAGATAATAAAAAACTAACCATGTGCAACTAAAATAAATCACGCCAGTGGTTTACTCAGAATGTGTTCTTAAAGTTGGACAATCCAGTCATCTCTCTGAATGATTGAGGGTTGACATGTTAACCAGCGTGACCGATAAGCGCATGCACAGTTCTGTAAAATCTGGGTGGCCTAGACTAAATGACGTATTAACATTAAAATGGATTTAAGAATCATTGTGTTGGTTTACTTCAATATATAAGCAAATGAGGCTACTGGAAAGCTATTAAAAATGCAGAAACATAACTTTTGTGTGAATCTGTGTCCAGAAAAATTATTTGCTTGAAAAATGGAACAGTGAGAAATAAAACAAGTATAATAGTAATACAGGTTCAGTTCAGAATGGCACTGACTAAATATAATGCTGTATTGCTGTTTTACAGGTCATTATCGGTGGATCCAGTGAAACGCCTGCCCTCACCCCTCCACCCCCCGCCCCCATGCATACAGACCTCTTTGATGCCCCAGTGTTAGTGGATGGACGACGCAAGAAGCACAAACACCACCACAAGGTAGGGAGTCATGTCGGGTCATTCCATCTCAGTGTAACCACAAGTCATATGAGTTAGTTTTCCATTTAATTGAATATTGTTGATATGTTTTATTTGTAAAGTACTTAATTGTGAATATATAATATTATTTTATTTGATATAGTGCCAGATCCAATTTTAAATTGTTTGTGGCGCTTTACAAGACAAAATTAATAGTTATAAAATGTTTAAATAAACGTGCAATTTTTTTACAAATACATTATACAGCATACAGGCTAGAGTATAAAATTTAGTTTAAAAGTTAATTACAATTATATGAATTAACATTAATAAAATACAGATAAGCACAGTAATTAAATATCCTAAAATAGTTATCATAATTAGAGCTCAAATAGCAGGCCACATGGTAAGGATGGATGCAGGCAAACTAGCAAAGAAAGCAGAGGTGAAAAAACATCAAGGACACAGGAAAAGGGGAAGGCCACAGCTGAGATGGGAGGACAGTGTGAGGAGGGATATGAGAAGATTGGGGGAGGATAAAAGCTAGCTATAACATGAGTCCACCGAACAGTTAACATATTATTGCTGGCAGAACACAGGACTCTTGTTGGTGTGTGTGGCCACAAGATCGAACAGGTATTTTGGCACATCGCCGTGCACAGCTTTATATGTAAACAGTAACAGCAACAGCTTAAAGTCGATCCTGCGTGCTACGGGCAGCCAGTGAAGAGTACACAACAGGGGCATGGCGCTGTCATTCCGTGAGCGACGTAGGATCAATCTAGCAGCCGAATTGTGCATTCTCTGAAGTCGAGTGATGTTAACAGTAGTGCTGTATAGAATCTAATTGCAATAGGCAAGTTTTGATATAATAATGGCATTGACGACACACTCCTTTGTCATTGTTGGGAGATCATCTTATTAATATGGGTGGAATATGCACGCACTGACAATGCTTGACACCAAGGTTACGAACATATCGTGAAAGAGTAATTGTAGCATCACCTATATACAGTCGTGCCTCGTTATTACGTGGATTCGGATATAACGCGGTCGGTCGTGGACCCCGATTTTCTGCCACCAGGGTAAAACGCCAAATGGGCCTGCTTAAACCTACTTAGAATTGCTTTGACAATTCTCAAGAAACATTAGGCGAACAATGTCAATGAACCAGAATCAACGTGTTGTTTGGTTTGTGCTGTCGCCGACATCAATCGCTGTCGCTGGCTTCGCTTTGACGGTTTGTAAATTGCAATCGAGATTCACAAATACGCCTCACGTAAGAATCAGATCAACAGTTTTAAATGCATTTAGCATGTAATACCAACATAACACTTGGGTGAAATGACATGCTTCCATTACATCGTAAATTTAATCGTTTTCACGAAGCGAAACCAACATGCCAAATTCCTAACCCAAGGCTCTACTGGTGCGGGAAAATACGAATTCGTCATCCGCATATGAAACGATGAATCGATGTTAAGTGGTGCGTAATAAATTTATGCTTCAGTCGAGATGGGTTGAAAGACGAAGAGAAACAATTATTAATTCTACCTATTGTCGTTTTCTCTGTTTTATCAGCTTACATACTACGTTTGTCAAATCATATACGTTTTCGGCTGCTCAAATCCAGGATATAATTTTTGATTCGTAGGCCTATTGGTCCAGTCCCGGGGGGGTACTGCCATACCAAAACGGTGGAGGTGTGCCACCATAGCCCCATGGAGTACATGGAGAGAGAGAGAAATCAATAAATTTAGGGTCACCAAGAGAGAATTATTGAACAATTTATCTAATATCTATAAGTGTAAGGTAAGCTCGGGCGGAACGTTTTCATTGGAAAATTTCCTCTTCGGTGAAAGAGAGAACTATCAAATTTAAATGGGGCACAAAGAGAGAAAATAACAAATTTTCTTCGGACAGAGAGAAAAATGGCCAAAAACGGGCATTTGCGCAGCACATACATGTATACCTCAGTATAGGGAGTACCCCCCAGGGGTCTAGTACATCATCATCGTAGTAGATCTATTCCATAACGGTATATGTACATGTGTTTTATTCAGTTCAAGAATCAACAGGGTGTGACTTTGTAAAAATAATACACGTTGATGCTAGCATAAGTTTAATAAGTTCCATAAACTGCATGTTGGCATATAAGACAGTGCTGCAAGCACACAGGGTTTCGACAGCGTTCATTGACTTGGTGCAGCGAGCGGCGATCGCTGTTGTTTAGTAGTTCCCTGGTGGCAGATATGGGAACACCTAACGCGCCTCGCGTGCAGCACGGTCCGAAGTCGTGGACCCTGACCACCGCGTTATAACGAGACTCGACTGTATAAAGATTAAAAGCTTGAAAGTTTTGTTTGAACAGGGACATTTGAAGTTGTTGTTTTGTTTTACAAGCATGTTTGGCCACATTGTCTCCAGTGTACACTGAAAATGTTTCGCAGAAATGTTCATCTTTTTTCGTCTTTCTGCTTGCAGGAGAAGAAATCTAAAGTGCGATCAGGAAGCAGCGGTCTTACAAGTGGCAGTTCCACGCCATCATCAACAGGTGGCACCAGCAATCAGTCGTACC
Source organism: Lamellibrachia columna (assembly GCA_963662155.1). Lineage (NCBI taxonomy): Eukaryota > Metazoa > Annelida > Polychaeta > Sabellida > Siboglinidae > Lamellibrachia > Lamellibrachia columna. Next base: position 13,946,457 of record OY759273.1, on the reverse strand, counting down.
CAAAGCATGGTGGCAAGGTACCTCTTGGTGACAGTTCCAGCAGTGCTGAGAAGTCGCCGAGTAAGGACAAGTCTGGACTGAAGCATCCATCAGAGGCGGCCGTGTCACCCGCCGCAAGAGACCATGTTGCCTTGCCTGTGCCATCCCCGGCCAAACGTCCAGCAGACTTGGCCTTCTCTCCCGCTGCCCGATGTCCAGCCGACGTCATCTCTCCCTGCAGTTCATCATCGTCATCAAAGAAGCAGCGAAGAGAGAAAGACTCCAACAGTAAAGACCGTGGAAAAGGCAGCAGTTCTGGCGAAAAGTCATCTCATTCTCGCAAAGAAAAGTCACGATCAAAGGACTCGAAGAGTAAGTCACGTAAGAGTTCTAAGCGCAACCACAAAGATACTGACTCAAAGTCATCTCACTTTGACAGTGACCGAAAATCAGTGTCATCAAATAAGTCAACGTCTGTGACAGCACCAAAAGTGAAACTACCAGCGTTTGAGGAAGAGCTGAGCACGGGCGAGCTATCTGAGCCTGATCCATTTGAAGACAATATAAACACAGACACGGCCATTGGTCTCAAAACCTCCACAGACAAGCCTCTTGACAAAACGTGTGGCAGAGGTCTGAGTGCTTTGATTGCTGAGTTGGGAGAGGGTGACTGTGATTCAGATTCCCACGAGGAGCTCCTGTCTCCATTGTCGGCAACATCCCCGCCCGTGTTGTTCCCAGAATTCCAAGATACCACAAAGCAACATGTCCCTATTGAGAAGCTGCCGTTGAAGAACTCATCGCCTGGTATCAAGTCTGAGAGGTTCTCCCCACTGGCTGCAGACACCAGTCGTCCGTCGCCTGCCAAGGCCAGTCAGAGCTCACCATGCAGTGATAAACTGATCATCCACAAAGTGTCGCCATCAGACAAGTACAGCATCAAGAAAGTGTCACCGTTACGGCTGGATGCCACAGTGGTGTCATCACAAGAGAAGTCTGGCAAGTCAAAGCATGATCGAACAAAGAAGTCAAAGTCTGACAAGAAGCCAAAGGAACATCGCAGTAAGGACAAGGAGAATGAGGAGTCAACCTCCACGGGCAGCTCATCTACAAGAGAACGCAAGTCAGATATCACACACCGGGCAGAGCAGGTCTCTACACCTGTGGGGATTGCTACAGAACCAGACCAGGACAAGGATGCATCGTTGCTTCCACTCAACCAGATTGACCGTTCCAAGCAGCACGCACCAAATGGCGAGTCACTGTCGACTTTGCTTGACCTTCAGGAGAGACTGATGATGATGACGGACGCGAGACTTCTGCAGAAGATTGTGAGTATCATCGAAGAGACGGGCAACTACAAGATAAACGACACAACATTTGATTTTGACCTCTACTGTCTCGACCGGTCAACGGTGCAGAAACTACTTGGGTTCCTGCTACATGCCACCTCATGAGAACAGTGACCTCTTGAGGGCAGTGACCATGAGGACAATGAGACTGAGAGACAGCCTCAGGAGGACAACAAGAGGTTTTCTTTTTGTCTTTGGGACAGAACAAGAGTTCTGCCCATTAGTTCTGGTGTTTGTGGGAGTTTCATGCTAGCATGCATAGTGTTGCATACACATCAGGATTTGTTGTAGTCTTGTTGCTGTTAGTGCTGAATAGTGCACACAAATCTCAGTAGGGACAATGTGGCAAGTTCTCACATTAGCAGAAAACACATTGTTCATGGGAGGTTCATGTGTCAAAGAACTCATGAATGTTCATATTGAGCAAGAAGAGTTTTGTTGTAGTTGACTGTGTGCACGAACAGAATGCAAATGTCTGTTGGTGGTCCATGCAGCTCTTAGAATGGACCAGATAAAAAGATGTTTGAACTGAATGAGAATATAGAAATGCATATTAGTGGCATTGTGGATCAGTCTGTGATATGGTCCCTGGTGTTAGCAAAGCTTTGTGGATCAGTCTGTGATATGGTCCCTAGTGTAAGCAAGGCTTTGGGGATCAGTTCGTGATATGATCCCTGGTTTAAACAAGGCTTTTGTTGCCTTTCTGAGCAGTGTCTTCTGCTCTCTCCCGTACACACTGTTATTGTCAGGATGTTGTCAATCTCTGACTTGTGCCAAGTGTCATCCTCTCACACAGGGCTTGACCCCATGAATGACCACTAGTAGTTTCTGGGCGAACAGGTGGTAACTGTGCCACATTTGATGGTCAAAGTGTTGGTCAAAGGTAGTATTATCTGCAGGATGTATGTTTCTGTCATCCTCACGCAGCATTTAATTTTGCAGCGATTTTGCTTTTCTAGAGTGTTGCTGTAGTGTTATACTGTACATCATTGTACGTCATTGTACATCAGTACATGTTATGTTTGCAGCAGTAAGTTTACATCACATATCAACAACAAAGGTCACATACACTTGATCAGACTACAGGCATTTTTTACAAATACAAATATGGCATGTTTGTTTTATTGTTTCCAATATAAATTTTTTTTATTGAATACAATAAAAGTAACAGTTGTTTTCGTATTTTGTCCACTAGTTTTATATTCACTTGCAACCTACAACCACCAGAGAACGCCTTGACAAAATGGTTAACAGTTGTAGCATTGAATCAGTAACATGTTGATAATATAAAAGTGAAATGTACATTGTTAAACTGTTTTTAAATTGACACACCCACAAACACAAGAGGAGGATCTGTGTATTTAAGAAAATTGAACGCATTTAATCCCATTATCAGTCAGTAAAAACATTATGATATTACATCAAGTCATTGTGTAGCACTGAATGTCACTGTGTCCTATGAACAGCACCTGCATACTTGTTATATTGTACAGTACCTAATTAAAGAACATCTTAATAGGAAATCAGTCCTTTCGAAAAGAAACAAATATTTTGCCCAAATTTACATGCTCTGAATGTACTTTCACACGAGAATTGTCATTTTATACCAATTACTTTAAATGTTTCTGTTATGATGCCTATGACATGTAAAATGTAAATATTCCTGTCATTGTTGGAATCAACAACAGTTTATGTCTACCGTGGCTCAGGCCTGTTGGGTGCTCTGTGAGTTGTTATAGCATGTTTGCTACATACACTATTACATGTACTGGTTTATGTTATGTGCACCATTTTTTTATGTAATACAGCCATGAATATTAATCATGAATCATTAGTATGTTATATATTGTCTGGTGCCAAACAGTGGACATTTATAACCATATCTTGTAAAAATCGGTCTGCATTATTGTACTTACTTGAATGCATATATTTTTGACTAGGGGAATGTTTGCGTAATAGCAAGCTGTCAAATTATATTTTAAGCACAGTGATTGTTGAAGTGTCCAATCTGTCATTCACTAGATCGTGTCTCAGCTGGTGAGCCAGCCATGTAAGTCACTCATTAAAATAGATCATTCATGTTTGCCAAGTTGTGATTTGCCGAAAAGGGTACATTTTCCCCCCCAATTTACCTTACCCATCGACATTTCATTATACATAACAGAATAATTTATATTAGGTTAAACTGACAAAAATATTGTTAATAAAGTGTTTTCATCAAATTAGTATTGATGCCACCATTTGAAATGTAATACAGCCCACTATGGGTATGCCAATTATTTTGGAAATGGCGTAACATTGGACTTAGCATCTTTGATCATGCATTAAAGTTCCCAAGGCACTGAATGTGATAATCATCCAATGAATCCATTGCATAACATTGTTGCACAATGACAAGTGTTTTTTCTCTGCATTTTGGTCAATTTAGCAAAATATAAATCGTATGTTTTCCATGTGTAATGAAACATAAAACGTTGAAGCTAAGGTAAATTATTTCCAAAAAAATCTACCCCTTTGGGCAACTCAAAACTTACTAAGTCTGAAAAAGAATGTTAAAGAATTTATCTTTGAATACATTTAACAGTTGACATTCTAATGTGTTATATTTACCCCCATTTTAGTCGTTATAACATCAACGTTCAATGGTACATGGTAGTTGATATTAAGTATTTCAAATGTGTTTGTGATTGTGGTAAAATGTGTTGATTGGTAAAATCTGCTAATTCTGAATGTAGTCGTACATCGATTGTTGGTGGACACCGAGAAAGAGATCAGGGCATGTTTATTATTTCCTGTGAGTGAAATATTCTTAGCTAGTTTGCCAATTATCTGCAAGTTATTATTTTTGCACAGATTGCCACACAAGTAAAGAAGGCATGATCATTGACGTGCCAAATGATGGGCATACGGCAGCTTCTCAGTGGTGTTTTGATATTATGTTGTATAAATCGTTAATTTCGTGGTTTTCAATACAATATATGTAGCACCACACGTGCAAACGATATTATTATTATTATTTGTTAATGTATGTTATAGCAAGTTAAGTATGCTTTACTGATCTATTTTACCGTTTATCTGAATAAAATTATGTTCAAGATAGGCTTAAGACTATTTTGATCCTGTACGTGTCTTCTGTACGTGTTGCAGAACAATAATATCTTAATACTATTTTACTTTCTTGCACGAGTATACGCATATAACCAATGATTAGACTGGTGCCCAAGTCCACCGTGCAGCGCCACTTGTTTCATGCGCACGAAATGGGACTGGAATTGGGTAAAACGACATTCACCTTGACCCGCAAAGTTCACCAACACGGGGGTTCGGCGTGGCAAGTCTGCTGTTGCGTTAATTCTCAAACAAATTCCGATTACGTACAAAGGTTGAATGGGAATTAACGTTAACTGAACAATATGCCGTCTAGAAATGTAGGAAAATCCACTTTTTGTGAATGAGTTCACACTATTTTTTAGCTCTATCTATTTCGACAATTACACTCATTTGTGTTCATTGATTAATTATTGGATTAGAGTTAAACGATTGTATATATATTTTAATGCATGTGCGCATGTTTATTTTTATTTGAAAACAATGTTGACATGTACTTTGCACGACACAGGCGTATGCCGTATATTTTGTATGGTTTATTCTTAAATTTTACTGCCAGGTCAGAAATTGTTTGAAGAAAAGTAAATTTGGGAGTAGAAAACAATGACATTTATCAACAGCAGTTTCGAACGAATCCCGTTTTGTACCAGAAGTACCAAACAACTCATTCTTGCCTGAAGCACACTTGTTATTATGTGTACTTTTATTGATCAAAATGGATGGGGTTCAGTGGATACTGAAAACAAATATTTGCATTTATAAAAAACTAAAATTAGCCATTTTCAATAATCAATATTTGAATCAATAAATGAAAAATTCCTTTGCTGAGTGTTGTTTGAAAAAAGTACATTTGGGGGTAGAAAATAATAAATAATGACATTTATATGAAAGTTGTGATTTATCAACAGCCGTTCAACAAGATTTTAACAAGATTTGCCATCCAAACCAAAGGCCCAGATGGCAAGTGGACAAGGAAGCCATGCCATTGGCTTATCGAGAGTCCAACATTTTTAATCTATGTGTAATCCGCCCTCCTGAGATATTTAAACATATTCACGCTGGTAGCAGTTACATAATCTGTATATAATTTGTTCCATTCATTTATTGTCCTCTGTGAGAATGAGTACTTCCTGATATCCAATCTACACTGATCTTTTACTAGTGTTACATCATGTCCTCTAGTTCTGCTATCCTTCTTGAGTGAGAAAAAAAACATATTTCTATCAATATTTTCATACCCATTCAATATCTTTAAAACTTCAATCTGATCTCCTCTTAACATCCTTGTCTGTAGAGTTGTTGAACCACATTCTTTCAGGCGTTCTTCATAACTAAGGTCTCTCAATTCTGGAATAATTTTAGTAGCTCTCCTCTGTATGCGTTCAAGTCGAACGAACCCTGTTTTGTACCAGAAGTACCAAAGCAACTGTTCTAGCCTGAAACACACTTGTTATTGTGTGTACTTTTACTGATAAAAATGGGGTTCAGTTGATACTGAATATTGGCACGAAATTATTTTTGCATTTATAAAAAAAAACTCAAAATAGCCATTTTCAATAATCGATATGTTTGACAATGCAATGTTGTCATGTTAGAGAAGAGTGGCTATAATTACTGAAATATGCTGATTTTATGCTATAAAAATATACCAACTCTATACAACATTCCCATTTCAATGCTGAAACGTTATGTGACATTCACTACGAATTTTGCAAGACAAATATCTTAGACATTTAGTTTGAGTCAACAGCCCATTACACATACATTTTATGATGGCTTTATTTCGTCACTACACAGAGAAGTAGTTACAATGCAACATTAAAATACGTTTATCAATAAAGTAAGCACACACAATACATCTGTAGTTGTACTCAATATGCTGTTTTATATTATATGTAGTAAATTAGTTTGTTTCAGTTGTTGTTAAGCACAGAACAGCTGTGTTGCGCGCCATCTTGGATTTGCCAGTACACTTTCCTAAGTGTAGTGTGCGGAGCTCCTCTAGGGAACGATCCGGGAACCAGATTAATAATCAACAAGTTTATAACATGATGACGCAGCCGAGCGCCAGACATTCGCCACAGTTTTGGCGAACAATTGGTAGTGACGTCACGGACGCTTGAAATAACTCGCTATTATCGAATTAGTTTTAGTTAAACAAATGTTTCACTAGTTTTGTTATTGTTTGATAGTCATTTTGTATAAAGTAAACGTGTCTATTTGCTTAGTTTATTCGTTTGATATAATATTATTGGCTGCGGCTCCGTCACGTGACGTGCAGCTATCTTCCAAACAAACAGCCTTAAGTTCGAGTCGAAAATGGTGGATGTTATTTCTTACGCAGACCTTTTTCTTCACTCAACAACGTTCTGTTATAACTAATTATGACGTTGTATAAGAAGGGGCGGCGACACTGACTTGGAGGATGTTGATCACTGCGTATAGTAACGATTATTACTGGTCTGCTAACAGGCAGAATTACTCAAACGACAGTCTCAATGCCAGTTGAACTCGCTACGTTTATTTATAGATGGTGGGCCACTGCCCCATATAAAAGACGAACTCTGGCACAACGGAACTACGGAGACTACATAAAACACGAATCTTTAACATCCCTCTTTCTTTAAGATTATTCCCTTAATTAACTGAGGCTTTGTTAAGTCTCAAAAAGTCACAACACTCCACAGTTCCCAAACTCTGCAATGCTTGAACAGTTCAGGATTAGAAACTTAGACAACAGTAACATATTTCACACATAGGGTTACTAGAGTCCTGTAATCAGTTTCCTTTCACAGTTTGTACCACTTATACATAGTCCTTCAGGTAAGTTGGTTTCTGCCTTGTCCGGACTGGTCGGGCAGATACAAGTGTTGACTCAACTGGCACACCAGGTACGATTGGTGTTGGTGGTTCATGCACTTCCCCTGTTGCTGATGGTGAAGAAATTAGTTCCTCATCTGCGACTGGGCTCACCGACACGAGTGGCTCACAGTCCTGAACTGTGACAGTTGTAGGACGGATGTGCACTCTGTTTCTGCGATACACACCACCCGATTCACCATTCACTATGTAAGCACGATCACTGTGCTTAGCTACCACTCGACCCTTTTTCCAGTGATCATTTTCCAACTTGCGAAAGAATACTGACTGGTTTGGTTCTAACTGTGGCAAATTATGAGCGCGTTTGTCATAGTATTTCTTCACAGACTTCTGACGCTTAGCTCGCTTCGCAGGATCATAACATGATTTGGATGAGTTGCTGACTGCTGGTAGTACTGACAGTAGTTTCCGTGAGAACATCATTTGAGCAGGACTAGCGTTGGTGTCCTGTCTTGGAGTGTTTCGCAGCTCCAAAAGTGCCAAGTACTGGTCACTACCAGTTTTCACACATTTTTCCATCATGGCTTTCACAAGCTTTACGGCGGATTCTGCCTTGCCATTAGCTTGTTGATGGTTTGGTGATGAAGTGACATGGTCAATGCCCCATGTCTTCACGAATACTTCAAATTCTCTCGAGGTGAATTGAGGTCCTCCATCAGACACAATTTGTCTCGGTGTACCAAATCGAGCACACATTTTCTTCAAACTGCTCACGACTTGAGTGCTTGTTGTGGTTGTCATCAGATCGACCTCGATGAAGTTGGAGAAATAGTCAATCACAATTAAGTAATTGCGACCACTGATTTCGAACAAATCACAGCCTATTTTCTCCCATGGTACATTTCCAACCTCATGTTGTAGCAGTGTTTCCCTGGGACTAGCTGGTTTCAACTCCTGACAACTAACACAATTATCTGCCATTTGCCTCACATCGTGAGACATTCCAGGCCAAAAGATTGTCTCTCGTGCTCTACGCATCATACTGTCATAACCAAGATGTGCAGCATGAAGACGCTTCTTCATGTCTGTTCGCAGTTCACTGGGAATCACTATTCTCTCGCCCTTCAAGATTACCCCATTCTCTTGGCTTAGTGTATCCCTCACATCGAAGTATGGCCTTATCTCAGCTGGTACCTCTTGTTTGGTATCAGGCCATCCATTCACAATGTACTCGGTGAGTGTTAGCATCGTGTGATCTCTAGCTGTTGCTTCTCTAATTTCGTTCATTCGCTGGTCCGGAATTTTGACCGATTCCGCCATCATGATATGCATGTCCTTCTCTTCTGTGTGAAGATAAGCACGACTTAGTGTATCTGCCAAATACAACTGTACACCTTTCACGTAGTGAAATTCGATGTCATAACGATACAGTCTCATCATCAGACTTTGCAGTCTCCTTGGCGCATGACTGAGGGGCTTGCTGAGAATTGCTGCTAACGGTTTATGGTCATTGTGAACCACCACTTTCCTTCCGTATGTGTACTGGTCGAATTTCTCAAGTCCATACACAAGAGCAAGAGTTTCTTTCTCAATCTGAGCCCAATTTCTCTCGTTTGACCGTAGATTTCGTGATGCATGTTCGATTGGTTTGCCATTTTGCGTGAGAGCAGCTCCAAGACCATCTTTACTGCTGTCGACTTGCAGTACTAATGTCTCGTCTGGGTTGTAGTAAGCGAGTACTGGTGTTTCACTTAGCTTTCTCTTGAGGCGACTGAAAGCATCCTGGCATACCTGTGACCACACAAACTCTGTGTTGCTCCTTGTCAGAGCATGGATGGGTTCCAGATCATCAGCTAAGTTTGGCGTGTAACGCGCCAAATACTGTACCATTCCGCAGAGGCGACGTACACCAGTGACATCTGTTGGTGCTGGCATCTCAACGATCGCCTGGACCTTCTTTTGGCTTTCCTCAATGCCATCTCTTGTGATCTTGTGGCCCAAGAATTCTACTTCTGTTTGCTTCAGAACCATCTTTTCCTCGTTGACTCGGATATTGCATTTGCGACATCGCTCCAGGAGTATTTCCAGATTCTTGGCATGATCCCGGTCTGCCAGTTCCTGAGTTGTCCCACATCCAACAATTATGATGTCGTCTGCGACGCACACGACACCATTAAGGTCTGCGATTGCATGGTGTAGACGTTTCTGGAAGAGTTCTGACGACACTTTCAGTCCGAAGGGTAGTCTTGCCCAACGATAACGACCTGACGGTGTGATCATTGTCGTCAGCTTACTAGACTGTTCATCTAGTTTCACATGCCAGTATGCTTCCTTTATGTCAATCTTGCTAAACACCTTTGCATTGTGCAATTTTGGCAACACATCGTCAAAGGTAGGCAGTTTGTAATGCTCTCGCATTAGCGCAACATTCAACGGTTGAGGATCAATGCACAACCTTAACTTTCCATTCGCCTTCCTGATTGTAGCCATCTGACTGACCCACTTAGTAGGTTCATTGACGGGGATCACAACACCTCTTTTGACTAGATTGTCCAATTCGCGCTTTACTTCGTCTTGTAATGCTATTGGCACTTTGCGACATGGAAGAGCTCTGGGTGATACATTAGGATCCACTTCCAACTTGGCCTCTCCTAAGTCACCTAGTGGTTCTACACCACTAACTTGAGAAATGAAAGTATCTTCATTTACCGTGATCAGTCCCATCTCTTGTATGGTTTTCAGTCCTAACAAACACGAGAGTTCATTGTTAACAACCGTAAATGCAACATCATTCTTCTCACCATTTCTGGGGTTGATAACTGTTAGCGTAGTTTCACCCAGTGGTTTCTGATGTGACTTGTTCCACGTGAGTAGTTATCAGAGGTTTTTGGGACCTCGTTATCGGGTCGATCAAAAGATCAAAGGAAAAGGCCTCTAATATCGCCCACCGCTAATGAGTGCGCGCAGCCAATCAGAAAGCAGCACTAGACCTTTGAGCGCCCCCTGGCGGCGGCGGCTGCTGAGCGTGGCGCGCATGCGCGTGCCGCGCCCCTAGCGACCGGAGGAGGAACGAACAGTGACCTAGTTACGTGTATGTGCCGAAGGGTCGTTGACCCAGTAAGGAGACGAACGCAATCGTACGGTGCACACGTATTTTATTAAATACAACAAAGCGGCAGCAGCAGCAGTACAAACGAGGCGATCGTATGCGATTGGATACAACGAGCCGGGTATGATGAAGATGATGATGAAGTGGAGGCGACTTGCGAATGGTGACCATCGCGCCAGAGGTCGCGAACTTACGGGTGTCTCCACCGCGCCAGAGGTTCGAGGGCGAGCTTACGGGTGGAGCGACCACCGCGCCAGAGGCTCAGTATGACACGTTATAGTACGGTATACCCTTTTTTAGCAGCCTGATCCAATCGAACACGCGACAATCGTTAGCGACCAGATCGGTGTGGAAAGCGTTGACGAAAGTTCTCATAGGAGCGCCGTTACAACGAAGCATGATATAAGTGACGCAATATTGTCCGCAAACGTTAGACAGAGGACTCTGGAGTCTCGTGCTGTTATGAGTCCACTCGGAACAGTGTTTGTTCAAGAAGGTGCGGAACACCGCGTGACGAGGCGGCAGACCGTACGAACAGAAGTATTCGCCGCGCCCGTCGGAGGACAGGTACAGCGCTATCCAGTGTTCGCCCGGTTCGTCGGCGTCGTCGGTGTTGCACACGAAGGCGATCGGCAGAGCGTCAATTGTTGCAGGCAGTCCATCTCGGGGTACGACGCCACCAAAGACGGATGCGGTCTTCGGATCCATCGCCAGTAGACGGGCGATCTGCAGGGTGTCCATCTCAGTAGTCGTAGATGACGTTGCGGTTCTTGTCGATTTCCAGCACGGACTCGAATTCGGCGTAGGCGACGACGTTCACGGTGGTCTGAAGCGCTGCACGGAAATGAAATTCTAAGCGCAGGTTGCCCTTTTGTACCATATTAAAGCAGGGACCGTCGCACTGGTCGGGGGTCAGGTCGAAACAGAAGTAGGTGTAGCCGTCTCGGTACTCTTCGCGTGTCAGACAGTTCCCCTCGTCCTGCCACACCTTGCCGGTCGCGGTGAACATGCTCGCGTAGCTCCTGGCGAAGAGGTTGTCTGTGAAGTTGGGCTGGAAGGGTTTGGCGGGTATCTGACGACCGTCGACGTACACGGCGACGAAGCTGATGTCGTTGTTCTTGGCGTGAAATGGGTTTGTGGCGTACGTGCCGTTGTAGGCGTCGTTGTCGATGCAGCACAGTACGAGGCGTTTCGGCAGGGAGCCGAGGAACAGGTTCTCGTGCGTGTGCGACAGAGCACCCGTGGGAATGGAGTACACCTTGGTTTCGACGGGTCGTAACGCATACTTGACCGTGGTCCGAGCGAGAGCCAAGATGTGAGCCTTCTGCACGGCCGGAGCGATGGTGGCCTTCTTGACGAACAAGGACGCGTTGACGACGTTTATCAAGTACTCGTTCGCTCCAGCAGCCATCAGCGCAAACTCGGGCTTACTGCGCACCAGGCGTAACTTGACGTCGACGCCGTTGATCAGGAATTTATCCTGCAGAAACATATCCACGTGGAGACGACCTATCATGTCGACCACGCGACTGTTGGATATGTACTCTCGACGAGTCACGAACCCGGGGTTAGGATCGGGTCCGGCGGCTAGCTCTTTGGCGTGCATGCGACTGGCCTTGTCCATGTACCACAGCTGATTCGTCATCTGCGTCGACTTGGCGTCGGATCCGTAACTCAACAGCGTCTCTATGAAGGCTCGATACGGGTACGCGTTGAAGGACGAAGAGGTCACTTGCGTGTTGTTCAGGGAGAGGTCGACATTGCTGAACAGCGCATGCAACCAGTTGTTCACCGGTCCCACGGGTTCGCCCGCGTCGATAGGGTTACCGTTGGTTCGCGTCACCTTCACCTGCAAGTGTAGCATCGTGTTGGCGAGATCCATGTAATCGTCTCCCGATCCGGGGATGAAGAATTCTATCGGTCCTCCAGAGTCCAGAGAGGCCGTGGGTTGATGTTCCACCACGTGACTCTCGACGATGCAGGTCTGAGTGGGGGGTACGGTAAAGAGATCCAGCTCGGTCTTGACTCCCTCGCACGACTGTCTATGCACGAACGCCATCTTTGTCGTCGGTGTCGAATATGTCGGCAGTGCGTTTCGGGGACGTCCGTTTCTTGCGGCGGCGCTTGACTGCAGTGAATGTCGCCTTTGCGGCCGTTCGTTTTATACGTTTACCAGGAGGGGCTCGAATACTGCCGATGGCATCGGTGACGCGTCTTTTGGCAGCCGTTTTTATGTTCTGACCCGCTAAGACGTCGCCGGCTATGCGAACGCCGGTCTTCAACGCTCCCCTGCCCAACGCCACGGCACCTCTCTTGATGAGCGGCATGGCGCTGCGCAACAGACTGCCGAACAGACTGCCCAGTCCGTGACCTCGCTGGTATTGCGCACCGGCGAAGTAGGGCAGCGCACCGCCAGCCTGGCGCGCGTAATAATCGTTGTAATTCATCAGAACAGTCCGGGCTTGCGTCGACGAAAATGAAGCGTCACCGTCACTCTACCGTATTCGAATGGCACGCGTCGACCCATGTCGTTCCTTATATCCACCTCTATCGAGTCGAAGTTCGAACGCAACAGCGGTACGTAGTGCACGTTGGTGAAACGAGCGGACACCGTGTCGCCGTTACGTCCGCTGATCGGAACGGCGCGCAACAGAGGTGCGAGAGTGTCGCCCACATTACGCGGCTCCACGACGTCCGTGTAGATGTAGAGGGTGTCGAACCCCTGCGTCAGGTTCACCACATCGTCGGCCTCGATGTGGAAGGGGTACGACGAGTCGGGATGGCGGGTGTCGATGGGGAGGATGGGAGACGACACACCCGACTCCGCCGGGCTGGCTACGGGTCCGCGGAATCCCAACAAGGTCGCCACCGCGCTGTGGTACGGTATGGTGAACGTGGTGTTCGCCGTCATGTGTAACGTCATTTTCTGAGTGACGGTACTATAACTGAGCTGAGCCTGTGTCTCATACGTCCGCATATTGGACAGTCCCTTGTTGACGTGATACAGCAACGTAAACGGATCGTCGTAATACCCACACGGCAACTTCGAACGTATGGACGAGTCCGTAGCATCGATCGTGTTGAGGAAGAACCAGACGTCGGTATCCGTGACGTTGTACCAGGTGTGCGGATACTGGACCTCGGCCAACCCACACTCCCACTCGCCGGTAAGATCGATGCGTTGGGGCAAGGCCGTGACGTAATGGGTCAAGGTGTTGTCGGGGTGCATCTTCATGGAAGCGTTGCTAGGCAGCGTCATGTAGAAATCAGTCGCCATTGCGTCTCAACGTGGGATTGGGCAGTAGGTAACCCAAAGAACTACTCAACAGAGCCGTCCACAGATTAGAATCGCCGTTACCTGTCGTCAGGTTGTAAATGCTGATCAGAATGACCGTGTACAGGACGACGACCTGACACAGAAACACGATCTCCTCTTTGGGACACGCGGTACCGAAAATATGCCAGGGAGTGCTGTCTGGCTCGTTCGGTGCAGCGTCAGTACAATCCGTCTCCTCCTCGTCTATGGCGGTGAGGCAGGTCGGTGGTGGTGGTGTCGCGTCGTGTGTCATTCCTCGAATGCAGTGTCGTCGTGTACGCGGCTAGGCTTTATAGTTGACGAGTCCCTTGGCATCGATCCAGCTGTTGAAGTAGGAGCCATAGCCGAACCATTTCACCAAAGCTTCCTTACGTTTACCAACCGTACGGCGTTTCAGTACCGCTTCAACACGGTACACTTTATCAAAGGGCACCGTCACCTTCTGCAGCTCCAGTTCGTAGAAGGTACCCTCCAGCACTTCGCCGAGATCGTCCCGCAAGCGATACACGGGTGGGTCGGAGGGGTGAACCTCGTGTACCGTGAACAACTCTTCGCTCCAGTTCGTCTCGTAGCCCTTTTCGAACGTGCGTTTGTACTTGCTGACACGCACGCGATCCGACACGTGCAACTTGGGCACGCCCTTACCGTCGTGACCGTACAGACGTTGCCACACCTCTTCTTGGTTCTGTGCATTCACCTGTGACGGAGCCATACCGATCATGCGGTGGCGGGCGTTGTTATACGATCGCATCAAGTTCGGAAGGACGTCGACGTACCGCCACGTCTGGTGTTTCGTGAAGTAGCGCCACATGCGCGTCTTCAACGTTCGGTTGAACCGTTCCACGACGGCTGCCTTCGTCTCCGCGTTGTGCGTGGAGAAGTGATGGATGTCGTAAGCCCGCAATATAGACTGAACGGATTTGTTCCGGAATTCTCTGCCGTCATCTGTCTGCAACGTCTGTGGCCACGAACCGTCGACGAACGTGGATTGCAGCGCTTTTACCAACGACGCCGCGGACTTGTTCTTCATGGGAACACACCAGGCCACTTTCGAGAAGACGTCGATCACCGTGAGGAGAAAGGCCATACCGTTGTTGAAGCGTTTGACCTTCGACATGTCCACGAGATCGGCCTGCCACTGCTGATGCATACCACCCACGATGACTTGTCGTCTCTTGAAATGACGTCTCGCTGGTTTGTGTAAGGTGTAGGTGTCCTGTGCCGACAACCATGCCTTGACGGTCTTCTGTGGCAGACGCGTGACGCGTCGCAAGCCAGCGACGCCACCATAACTGCCTACCTTCGTGGGATCGAAGTAGACCTCGCTCATGGAGCGTTCTTCTCCCCTCTGAGCCATCAAAAGAGGTGGAGGGTCGATGTGTTGACGGGGGCGGTGACGTTGACTTCGGATTCCCACTGCTGACGAATGACGAGGAGCACGCCGACGTGTATTAGGACGCACACTATGGCACCCACAATGACAGCGGTGGAACAACAACGATCTAGTGGAGTAACCATAGTCGGAATAACAGCTGTTGTAGAAGAATGTCGGCTGCAACGTCTCCCAGCACGGTAAATCCTTCGAACAATAGCGCAGCGACGATGGATCGGTACGTGTCCTGTGGATCGATGAGCATGACTGCTACGGAGACGCGTCGTACCACCTTATACGTTCTTCCATCCAACCAATGACGACGACGAAGCCTTGCGTGACGAGTGGGGAGGGTGGGTGGGTGTACGAGGAATGGTCCAGTCGTCGAGCGTGGGGGGTTCGAATAACGCCTGTTGCATAAAACTTTGGAGTATACCGTGAGCCATCATGTAAAGTCCACTGATAAATATCGCACCGACGATGGAACGGTACACGAGGTCCTGTGGATCGGGCGACATGACGAACACTGTGCTACGGACACGCATCGTACCATCCTATAGATCGTCCCAACCAGCCAATGACGTCAAAGCCTTGCGTCTTTCGGGGGGTGGGGTGGGCATGGAATGTTCCATTCGACGGCTCTTACGGCCGAGGGGTGTCCAACTTAGCGATCTGCGTGCACTACCTGCAGCAGCAGCACGCAGAGGAGTACGTGACCGACGAGAGGGAGTGACCGGCGACTCCGGACGTATGTAGGCTCTTCTGGCGACGTTACCGACCAACGTCATGGGTAGGTTGATGGCACGGAGTTGTCGTGCGAATGGCAGCCAACCCGTCGGAGCGGTCTGTCTCTTACGCAACAGATCGTTAACGAGATCCACCACGTTACTTCCGACAACCGGCACGCCCTCGTGTATCAGTTCGCCGCGAGCGGTCCACTCGACATCTCTCTTGAGATGCTCCATCAAACGGCTGGCTTTGGCCTGCATGGTCTTGGGAACGGTGGCCAAGACGGTGGCTTCCAGTCCGCTAATAGGAGCTGGTGCTGTACCCGCCGACCCCGACTCCGACGCCACCTCCGACTCGTTCACCGTGACCACGCGTAGCGGTTCCTTGATGCGTTTATCGGCCAAGACGTTGTAACGCTGCAACACCTGATTATACAGGGTCACCTTGGTCCAGTCGTCTAGGTCCGTTCTATCCAGGATGGTCTTCATCTCGTCATCGAGGGCTTGCACCTTCTTGCCTAAGGTGTCGGTCGCGGGTGGGGGTGACCGAAGCGTGTCCAACAGTCGCGGGTCCACCAAGGCCATCTTGCGTGCGTGCTCCATGTATCTACCTCCTTTTGTTCAGCACCTCTCGGAGCAAGGGTAGCAAGACCGAACTGGCCAACGGTGCTAGGAAGGCCGATAGGAAACCGCCGCTCTGTCCCTCACCAACCTGTGGTTGCAGCAGTAGACGTCTTCTCCTGGCAGCTGGCGTTCGTCTATTAGCCAACGCGCGTAACCTCGTCCTGTATTTATTCAATCGTTGCCTCTGTAAAGGGGACAATGGAATGTTCTTTGTTAGTATGTTGTATGCACACTCGGCTAGTGCACACAGCAGATCGGAGTCGGCGTTGGCGATGATGGCCTTTTTAATTTTGTTGTTCTTGACTCTGGCCAGAGCCTGTATGCACACGATGTGTCTCTTCACCCTGGCGGACATGATGCGAATGAAGAGACTATCCACACACTCGGGCGTTTTATACCTTCGGCAAGTACACGTACTGAACACCGTCGTCTGGAAAGATGGCCGTACGCAGACGCATGTCCTCGGGCGTGTCCTGTTTGAGATCGACCAACAGATAACCGTACGGTACCGCCGTGGCGTCTTTAAACGCCTCTTGCACGAACTTGCCGCGTCCCGGATACATCTGCCGCGCCAAGGTCGACATCTGCGATGCGTCACGTGGATTCTTGAACACCACCATGTACTGCGAATTCAGACTGATGGTGCGACTCTCTTTGTTTTTAGGGAACAGGTTCTGTACGAGATACAGCACGGACGTGTTCCTGTGGTGACTTTTTTTAGTGAACAGGGCCGTGACCCGTTCGTCCGTTTCGGCCATGAGATCGTCTATGACGATGAGGTTCCTCGTTGTCGGATCGAACATGGCCGCCGTCGGTAACCCTTCCTCGAATCGCACGTGACCCAATTCCGTCGTTGCGTAAGCCTCTTGCCATTCTCCGTAACACCACGTGATCTGCTGGGGCGGTGGATCGATCATCGCAGCGGCGTGACGCAACATACGCGTCACGAAAGTACTCTTGCCGCACCCCGTCGGTCCGGCGACGATGCACGTGAAGGGGTGTTTCCATCGCGCATCCATGAATGCGTGTGCAACGAATGCAGCGTGCATCGCCTTTTCTACTATACGTCCACCGGACCCGTGGTCACCCCGTCCTCGTGCACCACGCGTTTGGCGTAAAAGAAGGTGAGTGCATCCCGATTCTGCACGTACGTCATGACGGTGGAGTTATGCACCCGGAAACCCCGGTTCGAACCGCCTCCGCTCCGACGGTTGGTGAGCACCTCCAGGAACGCGTCCTTGTCTATGGTGTTGTGCCGTTTGCTGAGACCTTTGGTGCTGTACTTGTCGGTGGCGCCGAAACAGTAGTACGTCTTGCTACACAACCCCACGAACCCCGCACCGGACCACTCGACCTTGAACAGACCCGGCGTCCTCTTGTCGAACGCTCTGCGTGCCTTGCAGCACGCCTCGTCGCCGACCCACGGTCTGTTGGCGAGACGACAGCGCACGTAGTCGTTCCGATGGTCGTCGCAACATTCGGACGGCAGCCATTCCGACCGATGGCGGAAATAATGGTCTCGTAGTGTCGGGGTCACGAGGTCGTCGACGGACTCGCCAGCCAAGGCCAAATAGGCGGAATCTGTATCCATCTCGCAGTACTCGAACAGAGGGCGCTCCACGTACCTGACGATGAAATCGTAATAGAACTGCAACATGCGCAGCTTGGCGTACTGCAGAACGAAGAATCCCACGTGTACGGGTAGGGTGTACTTGACGGTCTTCTTGTTCAGTTCTATCTCGTACGCGTCGTCGACGACCATGTCGAGTTGACGGAATCGTTTATCGTTGACGAGGAGCGATGCCGCCTTCTCCGTGCAGTAGCTGACGTCACGATGTCGGTCGACGTTGGTGATGGTCTTTCCGTAGCCCGAGTTCCCCAGCAACTTCATGGTGTCCGCGATGATGGTCCTGTCTCGGTGAACGTCGCCCTCGCGTCGGGCCTTGGACACTGCATCGCCGAACCGCCGGAAACACGGAACGGGATCGTATTCGACGACCTGGTACACGTGCAGCACCTCGAGACCGTGGTCCAGATACCATCGCAGCAGTGGCGTTGCGAGCAGTATCTTGTCGCCGCAATAACTACCCACGAGCATGCGACGCGGAGTCTTCATTATGTCGTGCTCTTCGGCGTATCGGCGCATGAACGGACCGAGATCCTCCCGTTGCATACCGATGTTCTTGAACACGGGCTGCATCTCGGCAAAGTGCGCGCGCAACGCTTCCGGTACGCGTACGTCGCACTCGATCATGCCGAACACGGTTCCGGCACGCACTCCGTTCAGGATCTGTTGTGACGTCATCGTCCATTGCACGTGTCGACGTCGGGGAAATGCTGCATCCACACACTTGCGTACGGCCGGTGTTCGTCTCATCTCCTTCCACTCGCATTCCCACAACTCGACGACCGTGACAAAGTGTCGTAGGTAGGCGGTGGTCTTTCGGGTCTCGGCGAGCAGTTGCGCCATGGGTTTCCCGTTGACGGCGTTCACCTCCTCTCGGTTGCACGAGCAACCGTGAAAGAAGCAACCTTGGAACTGATAAGCCGTCTTCGTCTCGCTGCACCATCCGTCCACCCGATGTTTGCCTATGCGCTTCTCTCGTCCGTTGATCTGATGCCGTATGGACCGTCCCGTGCGTTCGGATTCCCACGTCAACCATTCTCCGGCCATCTGTCCGTACAGCTGCGCCGATTCGGGGCGGAAGTCCTTCTCCGCTCGTCGTCGCGTGTACCATCCCATAGGCATGTCCTGCATGAGCGACCACAGGTACAGTGCGTTCGCATCGTATCCGACGATCGCTCGACAGGGACGAGCCGCCTCTCCGTACTCGTTCCGACGTAGCGTGGTGACCCCTGTCTCGTGATAGCGATGAAAGATGATCGAAGGCCCGCCTACAATATTCTCTTTGACGAGGTCGTGCAGGTCTTTGTTCTTCTCGTTGAAGATGGTAAAGTAGGTCTTCTCTGGCAGGTCGTTGAACAGGTACAGCAGGGTCAGACCGGGTACGCTGATACCTTGCTTGAACATGTCTATTCCCCGTTGTCGATAGAACGCGAACTGTCTGTCGATGGCCTGTAGAAAGGGAACCACGTCCCTGTTGTTGTACCAGACGAGAAAGTCGCGCAACGTCGTCATGCCATTGACGCGCCAGGCCTCCTGACAACTGGCGTAATCCTCGTCTGAAATCCCTTCGTTCTTCAGTCGACTGAAGAAGGCCTCTTTCGGTGGAAGTGCGGTGTCGTCGAGTCTCTCCAGCCTGTCCATGTACTCGTACGGGAAATGACCTTTCGTCACCTCGCATCCGTACGCTTTCAGATACTTGTCGTAGCTGAATCCGGGGGCTATGTAGTTGATCATGTCTACGAATTTCAGCTGATCCGTCGAAAGAAACATGAAAGTGTTGTTGCGTTTGATTACGAACATTGACCCGATGCCGTCGGTCTCGACTTTCCCGTTGCCCTCCTGCTCCCTCTCGTCCGCGGCCTCGTCCTGTTCCACGTCGGTCTTTGAAGTCGTCAGGAAGTACGGTATGAGGAACTGTTTGATGGCATTGAGATCATACTTCCCCGAATTGAACCCGACGACGGGTAACTGACGCATCCATCCATACATTTGTCCCATCAGCGTTTTGTACGGATTGGTTGCCGCTCGCCCTTTCTTCTCGCCGGCCTCCCGTGCAGCTGCGTCCCGTGCAGCCTCCTCCCGTGCGTCCCATTTCGTCAGCTCTTCTGCGAGTTGTTCCAGTACATGATCGTACGAGCCTTTGATCTTGTCGTACGCGGCCTCACTCATCGTTTGCAGGACAGTCATCATGGTGCTCACCAACTTGTTGACGTCTCCGTCCGTGACGATGCATGTCACCTGTTCGTGTCCGGGTACGTTGGATGCCACGCTGACGCTCAACGGGACGTGACGCGCAACCCAGTGAACCCGGGCACTGTCCTCCGGAAGGTGTTCGGTGTCGAACCAACACTCGAAGTCGAAGGTGGCTCGGTACGGATAGTACTGCAACGCTTCGGCCACTCGGATGTTCTCGTCTGCCAGACGTTCGAACACCGACGGAGTCGAATGGTACACGCCACCAGGATAGACTCGGCGCACACCTCCCGTACACGTGCTCTCGTGGTTGCGTAGATGCCATGCGTCTTTCCACAACGAGTCACCGCACTTCCGACATCTGTACGAGTGACAGTACTTGCGTCTATCCTGGATGTAGGAATAATGCGTCCCGTGCAGATTGAGGTAGAGTGTGTCCGGGTACTTACATACCGAACGACGAACGAGTTCTGCGGTCGCCTTTCCACCGTCCTCCTCCTCTGCCTCATCGCCATCCGGTTTTACGAGACTGTACACGCACACGTTTGTTTCGAACGTGGTCTCGACACGATAGAGGTCGTCCATCGTGACCCCGGCAAATGCTGCCTTGGGTACGCCGTCTTGGGCGTACGTCGCGTACAGCGTCTCCACAGCCGGTTCCAATCGACGCCGTTCACATCCGCGATGCAGGGCCAGACATCGAAAGAGACACAGGTTGTCATTGTACCTCTTGGCATGGACGGGCTCCTTTTCCAATGCGATGACGGCTTTGTTCCTCTTGATGTACATGGGAAGGTCGGTCATTCCTACACATCCTATCGGGTGATCGATGATGCGATTGACGAAATATGTGACATTGGTCACGAGTTCGCACACCCACGCCGAATCCGGTCTTTGATTGATGGCCCATTGCAAGACGTCGGTTTCGCGGATGCGTTCGAGGAACTTATCAAAGTCCTTGCTGTTGGTGACGAGACTGGGCTCGTCCAGGTAGCGTCCACAGCAGTTGCACGAGGGATGGTAGTACTTGTATTGACCCGTGTTCTTGTTCCTCAGAACGAACCCGTAACTGAGGTTAATCTTGAACGCGTTGGTCTGTTCCTGGAACACGTTCCTCAACGACGGCTCTAGAACGGTCGTGTCCAGCGTCGTTAATCTGTAATCGTACCTGCACTGGAGAGGACCTCTCGTTACACGTGTCCGTATGGTCGACCAGTGCGCTCGTACGACATCTAACAGTTCCGGCGACAGGTTGTCGGCGAAGGGGAGTCGGGCAGGTGGGTCTATAGGGTCGGCATCGGTAACGAGTGGATGGTTGGGTGTGGTGTCTTCCCTGATTGATATCTTAGGCGATGGTGGCGTCGTGTCGTCGTCGGCGGTACACGCATTTCGTACGTGTCTGGTCAGGGTACGGCGTCTATTGAACGTCATTCCACATTTCGCACATGTGTACACTGTGGTCTGTTTTCTATTACTGCTACTGCTACTGCTACGGCTACGGTTACTGCTAAGACGACATACGGACCTCACATGGTGTTGTAGATCGTCCCATATGTCGAACGTTGCATCACATTTACAGGAATACTTAGTTCGCTTTGCCTGTTCGCTAGGTGGCTCCTCCCGTGGCACCTCCCGTGGCACATCTAGTGGTGGCGCCACCGAATACGTATGTTCGATCACTGCCGGTGTCGCATGACTCGCTAGGTGGCGTTTGAGTGCTGCATAGGTGTCGAGCACCTGTCCGCAGTGACGACATTGGTGTCTTTTCATGTTGCTCTGCTCTGCTCTACGTGTCTACAACTGAGAGAGTGCGGTTGTTAGTACAGCTATATAGTACGTGTGGTGGTGGTGGTGGTGGTGGTGATGGTGGTGATGGTGGTGATGGTGGAGGGTATTGGTGAAGGGTGTATCACCTATGGTGGTATTGGCAACTGTGTGTGTCCCACTATCCATGGCTACGGGTTATATTTCAACTCATGACAACACCACTAACAACACGTTTCGTTCATTGTAAGACGTTTTATTGCGTATATAAAGACATAGCGATATACATAATATACATATACATATACACGGTTAGACCTATATAATTACTATGATGATGATGATGTTGATTACTTGTGGGTTTGTGGGAATGTTCCATCCTCGCCAGTGACCCCTAGCTTACGGTCGTTTATCGACACGCCAGTGGCTAGTACAATGATTATTAACTTGTGGGTTTTTACACCGCGACAGAGGTTCCGTACAATGATGTAATATATAGGTTAGTATGTATATTTATATATATATGTATTACTATATGTCTTGCAAATACAATATGTGCGCGAATACATACATACAATACAGGCGAGAGAGAGCGAGAGAGAGACACTACCTACTATTATCCCGTTGCAAACGGTGCTTATTGAAATGCGGAGGTGTCAAGCATGAAATCAACAATTCCCTGTATTAAAATATGTATTGTGCGTCTTCTCTCGTCCCTTGCTAGCACGGGTGCTTCCTCCACCTCTTCCTCCCTCTCCTCCTACATAACAAGAAATGCGTCTACTGTATTCGTATACTGATATGATGTTTTCTATTATCTTTACTAATTTCAATAATGTGGTCAGCAATGTCGCTCATTAATTCATAGATCTACTGTTCATCATATGTTGATATAATGTATTCAAGTATCATCACCACTAATTGTCGGCATGTCCGTCTACGCAGTTCAATCGGTGACACAGGTACGTCATCCTACAGAACAAATTAAAGGATACCAATATATCACTCCATATTACGTCATACACCAACTACTTCTAACTAGGTTATGTTTACTACTACTGCTACTACTAATAATAATACTCTGTTGACGACGTCATATATGCGGAGACCAATACTCGAGACCGCTCCCGAATGCTGGCTGGGAGGACGGGTGCCTCGTCATCATACTCTTCACTCTACATAACACCAATGTTAATATTACTAATAATAATAATACAATTATTACGTTTACTACTAATTACCACCTATTTAAACACCAACAACATCAACAACACCTTCTACCTAAGCGGTCGCGTTATTGCCCGCGGTTTACGGATGGCACATCGCACGTATTGCATTGTGTGCTCCTGATATTCGGCGGAGAGTACCGTGCTGGCCAGTGCCCGACACACGTCGACCGTCACCTCTTCCACCGTGGCAGGGGCGGTTCTCCGCCACAGTTTAGTTATAAGACGTGCGAGGTGCATTTGCATTGTGTGGAAACACACCTTGCCCGTCTTGTCCGCGTCTTCTTCGTCGTCGGTGGCGTCATCCTCTTCGTGGGCATGCCCCGTCGACGTCGACGGCTGCGGCTCCGGCTCCGGCTCTGTGTGGGTGATGGTATGTTGATCGGGGATGTCCACCTGTTCACCGTCGCGGGTCAACACGACGGTTTTATCCGGGAAGACATACAGGGTCGTCAGGGATGCGTCATCGTCGTCGTCGTCGTCGTCGTCGTCCTGCTTGCGCTGGACGAGTGGTGGCGACGCTGGACTAAATTGGAAGTCCGCATCGTCGACTTTCGCAGGCTCGGGGGATGACGCAATCGCATCCTCATCCTCACTGTAGTAATGGGGAGGGGTGCTTATACTCCACGCGTCTTCCTCGGACTCAGACTCCGATTCGACGGTGTACAGTGGTAGCAACCCCTCTTGGTTGTCCGGAAACGAGTCGGCATTGGTCAGGGGTGATGGTGGGTAGAACGAGGTTGTCATAGAGGATGTCTTCAGCCTCTTCGCCGCTCGTGACACCCCATCCTCGCTGTCGTCGTACAGTGCCGCCAGGTCGCGTTTATACGCGTTCTGGAGTTGCTCCAGTCCCATCTATTTAACAGAACGCATAGGTTACATTACGTGGGTTATATTATTCCGCGTCGCCCTGCATATCGTTATTGTCGTATGTTTCGTACATACTCTTTCTGACCAATTCGGTCACTCGGTTACGCCATTTCATGGTCCCGCACGTTGCGATGACATCTATAGATAGCCACCGCAAGACGTGCATGACCATGCTGGTCGATGGCACGTAACGATCCTTATCATCGTTTAGATTCATTATGCGTTCAACCTCGTCACTGGCATATCGCACACTGGCGGCCTCTAGCGCCTTATAGAATATGTTTTCATTGGTCATGGCTTCGGATCTATCACGTAACCTATCTAGACCGCTAACAGTAGCCTCCATATCAGCGCTACTGCTAATGCTATAATGTGACGCCGACGACGCACTGTTCTCCCCCTGGTCGTCATCTGATATTACAATCAGTGGTGGCGGCGAACCGCTGTCCACCGAGGAGGAGAACAGTATTTCCGTGCTGTTAGACTGTAACCATTGCATTACCTTAGCGCGTCCATCTCCGTCGATGATGTCATCGCCGCTTCCGGTTGCCACTGCAGTGGCTGCCGCAGCGACGATCGAGCCAGCCTGTCAACGGAATGGTTCACACTGTGACTACTTCCATGTTGGCTACCGTGTAATTTACGTACGGTCCTGCCATACGTTTACGAATGGTCACCATGACTCGGGCCCCCCGCAGCATGTCCAGTGCTGCATACCGCTCGGCATCTGACGTCATGTTTATGTAATCGTTCCCCGTGTATCCTAGCAACTGGACAGCCTTGTCGTTAAATATGGTTCCCCACACTTCGCTGCCGATGGCGTCTTGTAGGAGGACACGCATGGCGAACCGATACACTACACCCCGCTGCCATCGATGAATGGGACACACATACCCGTTGTTTTCGGGAATGACCCGTTTGTTGCACTGCTGACATGATGGATAAACGATATATTTCTCTTGAACGGCGACTTGTACTATGGTTAACGGTCGTCTTATTATATAGGTACCGTTACCTACCTGCTTCTCGAGTTGGCTCAGAGTGGTCATCATCTCGGCGTCCTGGTCGCTGGTTGTCTTGGTGGCGGCCATTTCTATGTCTCTGCTGGTGCTGATCGTGAAAGGTTTTGAAGTCGTCTGTGAAGCGGAGAGCGGTTGTATGCCTCGATCACTCCGAGTCGGGCTTATATAGTCCTCTCCCCGACTGTGGCGCGCTTTCTTATCGTCGCCCCTTGGTCGAGCGCGTGACGCCGATGCTGATGCTGCATGTCTGGTATCTGCGTCCGACCCTTGGTCGATCGCGTGATGCGGCCGCTGTATGTCTGCCATCTGGCTGTACTCTGGAGTCTGATGTAATCGTATGGCCTCGCGTACTAGCATGGTTATATGTCCTAGCATGTTCTGACCGGCTTGACCACTGTATGTCAGTGCACCCCAGTATCCTTCCCGACTCTTGACCCATTCCTGCAACTGGGAATGCCCAGTGTCCAACAGTCGTTTACGTAGGGTTGGATCGCGATATTTAACGGTCACTAATCCATACATTATTCCATATCGTTGTCTCTTCCATTCTGCGCGTAACATTTCCTTTTCTCGTATGCACTTGCTGAGCTGTTTCGCCTGTAGACCCGTGCGCGTGGCCAGCATCCTTTGCGCCGTCTGCATGTCGTCATGATGCATGCACTTCCGCCATTGATACGCGCTTTCGACACTGGTGAATTCTCTATTACAGGCTTGTATCCTACAGGCGTAGAAATTGGACAGGAACTGTTTACCTCCTTTAAACCTTATAGGTTGGTTCATGGTGACTTTATGACGTTAACATGTACAGTTACTGTCTTAACTACGCGGTATTCTAGCACTGTAGAGTACGTAACCCCCTGCTTTTTCCTTGCGTGATGGATGCCAGGTGTTGGTAAGCTGACAGTTGCCGGCCGCTTATCTCTTTTCTGCCGGCCTCTTATCTGTTTTCTCATTAGTGTGGTATTGTTCCTAGGCTGACGCAGGTTCTAGCATGCTCTATATAAGACGTCTGGGTTCGTCGTGTCGTCATACCAACCGCCATTGCCGTCGACATCGTTATTAGCACACACACGCATCATGTCTGTGTTCGGCTTGCGCGATTGCATGGAGTTCGTCGTCGTCGCCGAACTCCTGCAGGCGGTACCTCTATTACAGGCTATTGTGTGAGTATTTCTTTTATTTATTTATTTATTTATTTCTATTTTGTTACTTTCATAGCTCTCCATAGCTCATACCTGTTTTAAATTATGCCTTTGCATATTGTGACTCTTATTGTGTCCTTTACTTATTACAGCGTTCCATGTTTCAACTGGGCCTGCGTCCTCATCGAATTGATGGAGGACGCCCCCCTCCGCCGAAGCTGCCAGGCGACCGTCCTGTTCCGAGAGGCGCTCTCCGATGCCGGTCTCCTGTCGGCCTTCGGTCTTCATGCCAGTCGTTGGCGCCACGTAATGAGTGACATTGCGTTTATGTACGGCGATGGATATCGCACCTCGACCGCCTCCCCAGAGTCGTGGGACGACGACTTGATCGCCATCGACGCAGCCGTCACCGACGCTCACGCTGCCGACGAGGACTTCGACGACGCCGGAGAGTGGGACGACGACATAGCCGCCATAGACGCCGCCACCGAAGCCCACGAGGTCGAGGTGATGGCCTTCCGGGCTCATATGACCAAATGGGAGCGGGTGATGCACGAGTTGATGCTCATCCACGCCCCATCGACCACATCCGTTTTCAGTCACGTTCACCTCGGCCCCGTCCATCTCCCTTCACTCTTCCGGCGTCGTCGCTCTGTATCGCTACGAATTGCGTTGGCTCGCAAATTGACCGCTCGAGCCGTCCGGAGGTCGTTGCTGTCGGCTTTCAACACTGTTCAACAATGCCCTTGACTTTATTATAACTACTACTACTACTACTACTACTACTACTACTACTAGCTTTTATATTTGTACTTGTTCTTTTTCGTTTTATTAAATTTGCATCACCTCATATTCACGTCTTGTATTGCGTTCTTGTTCCAACTGCGTGTTGGCACATTATATTATATTATATTTTATTTTATGTCCATTTTCGTCCTGCTACATTTTATTTAACGAACGGTCCGATTTCCCTCGTCCAGCGGTTATATTGTAGTCATGCATGTCGACTATTTATTCCCTTTTACACATTCGTCTTATCTTTATCGGTTTTAATTTTATCACGTATTATGTCCACTACATATAACAGGCTATAACATACAGCGGTCCCACATCAATGTCGTCACTGCAACTTAGTTGCTGTTTATCGCTTATTAACTCAGCTCACTTGCTACATTGTACTGATTAGCGTCCTTTGATCTCGCGCTATGGCTCACAGCTGGATAAACGCTTCGGCTTACAGTTAACTCCAGTCGTTCGGACGTCCAGTTGTCATTAGCTAACCACTCGGACTGGTCACTCCGTCGAGGTCACGGTCACGTGTTGTCGTGGGTGGGTGGGTGGGTGGGTGGGTGGTGGTGGTGGTGGGTGATATTACGTGTATTTTTCTTTGTTCCTATGTCCATCATAGATGACCACCGGTCACTGTTCGTTCCTCCTCCGGTCGCTAGGGGCGCGGCACGCGCATGCGCGCCACGCTCAGCAGCCGCCGCCGCCAGGGGGCGCTCAAAGGTCTAGTGCTGCTTTCTGATTGGCTGCGCGCACTCATTAGCGGTGGGCGATATTAGAGGCCTTTTCCTTTGATCTTTTGATCGACCCGATAACGAGGTCCCAAAAACCTCTGATAACTACTCACGTGATCAGTTGTTGCGAGGTGGGTCGGACCTGGTTTTTTTTCACAAACTTCTGGCAAATGGTGTTAACATCTGCAGCACTGTCAAGTTGAAACGTGACGTCACACTCATTGACCTTCACGAGTGCAGTAACACGTTTGCGAGGGCCCTTTCTGCCCACTGACGCTAGCCATTTTGCATCGGAATCATCCAGATTCTTCTTAGTGCTCATTGCATGCACTGCTGTTTTTCTACACTTCACTTTGAAATGGTTACGTCCATGGCAACCATCACACGTTTTCCCCCATGCAGGACATTTCGTTTTTCTTTTCTCATGATTGCCCCCACAGAAATGACAGTCAGTCACCATTTCTGTGTGATCTTGCTTTGTACGAGTATGTTGTCTGGCTTGCCGTGTATACGATGCACGTGACTGTTTTGCTGCCTGCGAGTGTGATGACCGTGTAGTACTCACTTTGTCAATGTTCTGACTTGCACTGCCACTGGCATTCATCTCTTTGACATGCTGTGTGCTTTGCTCATATGCACGGCAAATGTCAATTGCTCTTTTCAAGTTCAGGTTTGTGTCACGCAATAACAATTCCTGAATTTTACCTTTTGCAGTGAATACGATTTTGTCTCTGATCATTCTGTCCTTTTCTTCAAAGTTACAAGCATCTGCACGATTACGTAGCTCAGTTAAGAAAATGTCAAAGGGGTTTTGCCATTGTGCACTCCAAAATATGTGTGTCTGAAGCACTTCTGACTGTCTTGGGTTGCAATACTCCTCTATTTTCTTCAACACGTTGGCAGGATCCTGTCTGTCGTCTTCTGACATATCTGTGCCATCTTCATTATTCCACTCAAAATGTTCGTAGATGTCAATCATTTGCGGCCCTGCACAATGCAATATCACGGCGGATTGCACTTTGTTGGACTTCTCCGATGTCCCACTGGCTGTCAAGTAAACTGTCAACTGACGTTTCCACTTCTTAAATGCTTCACTGATGTTGTCATCATTCGCATCGAGTGTTGACGGTAATCGATAACTGGCCTCTGCCATCTTGAATGCAGACGGTTTTTCCGCCGCGGTTAAGTTCATTCACTTTGGCGAATTTCAGCTTGTTGTCTATCGTGACACTTCAAGCTTCGACATACGTTCTTTCCCGTTGCCACCATATTGATCACTGCGTATAGTAACGATTATTACTGGTCTGCTAACAGGCAGAATTACTCAAACGACAGTCTCAATGCCAGTTGAACACGCTACGTTTATTTATAGATGGTGGGCCACTGCCCCATATAAAATACGAACTCTGGCACAATGGAACTACGGAGACTACATAAAACACGAATCTTTAACAGAGGAAGAGCAGGAAGACGTTCTACAGGATCGACCGTCCGCTCACTTCCGTAGACATTATCTCGAACAGAAACAGACGAGGCGTAAACTTTATAGAGGAATAGCTCTCTATTAGGAACATGTCGGGACTTGGCAAAAGATGTTCCTTATGTCCACGGGTACACAAAACAGTGCAAACCAGAATGGGAATTTCAAAGTTGTTCCATTTAAGCAGACATTCCTTACATCGGGAGTCCTTAAACTATAGCGAGGCTACCGTATCAACGATAAACTAGGAAGCTGTGAAACATTGGGATTGGTGGGAGTGAAACTTAGTTTTCAATGTTTAGGTTGTTGTAACGTTTTGTATGTAGCCAGGGGCATGATGAGAGTAAACTTGTTTGTCTGTTTAAAAGCATCTTGTAAATAACACCAACTTTCTCGTGAAACGGTTTTGGACGTTTGATGACATACTTAGGCCTACAGTTTCTGTCCAGTTAGTCTTACTTATTTTCCTTTCGGATGGCGCAGAAGATTTGAAATCTTGCTCTCTCACTTGATGTTTTACTGCTGTTAATAGTAAATCTTAATAGAAACTTATTTTATTGGTTGACAGCAGCTCACCTTGAATACTCAACTCAGAATCTACCAGAGTAAAGTCCTCTCTGTGCTCCTCAACGCTTGGAATGCTGGCGCATGACACTGCAAGATACTAAGAGACTTGCCAGTTCAAACACAAAACCAGCTTAAGGAAAATACTACAAATGTGTTGGCCTGAGACCATCTCCAAGACTCCATTACCAGACAATAAAACATGAGAAAATTTACATAATCCAGAAGGAGAACATGGAAATGGCTCGGCCATGTCTTTAAAATGACAACTGCGAAAACAGCGTTGAGTTCGACCTCACAAGGGAAAGGGGCAGATGAAAAATAACGTGGAAATGAACTATGGAAGAACTGAAAGCTGCTGAGCTGACGTGGGGCACGGCGGCAAGGACTGCACAAGACAGAGGGAACTAACGAGATCTTGTACGGGCCCTATGTAATACTTTAGCAGCACTAGTAAGCCGGGTAGTGGTCCTTACACAGCTTCGCAAGGATGAAGTTCCCCCTGGATACCATTGACGTGTCTTTAATAATTATTAATACTCATAATAATTATTAATGTAAGTTTTTTACGTTTTCTCCGACAGAAACACAAACTCTTCGATGGATTTATGTTTCATCTTCATAGCAAATCATATAAATTAATACGAGACCGGATTTCAACATCGCGACGAATACACAGTGCAGCTACATTAAAAACATTTTAGCAATGACGTCGAAGATACAGAGGTGGAAGATACAATGAGGTGGAAGATACAATGCAAGTTTTAGGCTGGTCCCATGTTTATGTTCCCAAAACAGTTTTTGTTTATAACGACGTCTTTAAAAATCACGAAAATTATTTGCCAAGTAATTTCGTAACTTAATCAATAAAAAGGTGTTTGAGAAATACTGATTTTGCGAACCAAAGCTTTAACGAATATTCCGCTGCGTTTCGGTGGCTGAAGTATTATTATATTGATGGAGACCTCTAGTGTAAAATTGTGTTTTCCTGCCCCGGTATTTTCGTCACTATCGGGCATATCTAATGCACCAAATAAATAAACACAATACATGTTATGATGGCTTTATTTCGTCACTACACAGAGAAGTAGTTACAATGCAACATTAAAATACGTTTATCAATAAAGTAAGCACACACAATACATTTGTAGTTGTACTCAATATGCTGTTTTATATTATAGTTACATATAATCTATATTTCATGTATGATGTATCTGACGATTAGTCTATGGTCCTTGCTACACGGGAGACCTACACGTTATAAACACAGAATGTCGATGTAACACGTTTGTCAAATTCAGCGTACAATCACCCCCCACTTTACCGTGAAACCTGTAGTTCTCTCACCTTAAATAGTCCCAACCTCCCATGAGTACATTTCTTAGGCTCCTCTGGCGACAGACGAGCGAGAAAACTACGCTTATGGAAACATTAATGTCCTATGCTGTATAAACAATGTTTTTTCACAATTGCATTGGTGTCCGACCTCCTGCTTTGGGGGGTTCTTTTTTGTCAATTGTGCAACAGCTTCTTCTTTTTCAAGTAATATTTTTTTTCTTCAAACAATTCCATATTTTCTGTAAAAGGTTACTACATAATGCATAGCATGGCCCCTTGTGACCATCATTTTTAGTTGTCTTATTGTGGGGGGAATACTCTTTTCCCACTCCCTCCTTTATTTCGTCTCCTTTATCCTTAGTTTTTAACTTGACACCTCTGCGCTTTCCGCAATGAAACAAAGCATAACAATCCACCCGACGTCTACACAGTCTACCGCTGCCAGACGTTCGGCGGCGGTCTGCGCCGTTCACCAGGAGTTCTTGGTCTGCAGCCCCGACTGCGTGTGGATGACGACCTCGTTGTCGTCGATCTTGATGGGCACGCCGAGGTTCGACTTCTTGTAGATCTCCTTCTCGATGATGTTGTAGTGACCGTAGTGCGGGATGTAGCCGGGCGGCTCCAGGTTGATGAGTTGGTCGATCCGTCGGCCGTACTCCGTGTTCCCCTTTACGTGCACCACGCGGGACTCCTCCTGCGACCACGGCATGCCGGGAAACATCACGCAGTCAATGACAGCAAGAACCAAGCTCAGAGGCGCATCGAAAAAAGGTTAGTTAATCTCAAAATCGGTATGCAATAATATTACAACGAAACGAAAGTTATGGTTTTTAGCCTATGCACCTAGTTACTAACACCCATTTGTAACTATAAATAAGAATATCACGCCAGTGGTTTACTGGGGAAACCTTGTTGGACACACATCTTAATTTCAAGGGCCGCGCCATACTGTTAGATAACACTACGTCACGAGTGCAGTATTCTGGCAATATTCGCTCGCCAAATGAAAATATATTCGTATACACCTATTCCTATTCTTGCCAATAGGATATGGCCATGTTATTTGCGTTCAAGCTCAGCTTATGTAACATATGTTGGCCTTTATTTACTAAACTTGTCTTCTTTCTGGCAAATAACACGTTTGTTTGATATTGTCATTGGTTCTGTGTATGCCAGCCTCTCTTAACACATCCAACTTTTATAACAAATTATGCGTAAACCACTGGCGTGATATTCTTGATTTTAGTTTCACGTGGTAAGTTTTTATTATCTCTTTTAGGTGCACAGCCCCAAGACCATGCCTCTTGTTCCGCTTTAAAGTTGTCAACAAATGGATAGATACGCTAGGGAACTCAAGGAAGGTTAGCCTCGACCATCCAGGCTGCGTGCTGTGGCGCCACCGTTTGTCGCATACATCATCGCCTGGATGCAACGTGTACTTTTCATTGTGACGGAAATTATGCATGCATCCAGATTCTGGTCGCATACATAATTAGATTAATTAGGCTTTCATCCGGGCATTTGACTAACTCATCAAATAAGAGTGAACTTTTATTAGTTTATACGCTGCAATTCGACTTTAAACTTTTAATATACTGACACAACTGTCATACTGAAAAGTTAAATCATGCATAATAATGTTATTTTGTAGCATCTTGACAATGACGCTGATTGGCTGATGGCGCTCCACGCAACGCCTACACTAAATGAATGGGTAACGGTGAAAATACGCCTTCGAGGCCAGACTCTATTCTCAGCGAGTTCACGAAGGCAGGCGAGTGTCGAATAAGCGAAACTAAAGGAGGGTAAGCAGTATTAAAAAGTTAGTCTACAGATGACGGCGAAATTGTATTGCATTGTATGTTTTCTACCAACCCAACACTAACAGTGAGTAAATTCAACACATAGTTGGCGCGGCAACATAGATAGCCCAAGTTCCAATGTTAGTTTCAACTTTAGGAACAAAATACGCTACAGTAAGGCTGTACTTCAACATAATATTTCCTACGGGTGACTATTATTCCAGCAGAGACAATTTGTGTATAAATATTCTTTTATCAAAAAGTGATTATTTCAATTCAATAAATGTACAAAAAAAATCACCACCAAATCAGGTCACCACCAAAATTTTATTCTGATGCTTATTCAAATCCATTTCACAAAGAAATTTGTCACTGCCAAACGTCCCACATTTTAAACGTTCCAACCTTGCTGGCTGAAACATCTGCTTTTTGGCAAATAAAAACACTGAAATAGCTAGGCTAACTTGTACATTTTGGGCATTATATTCGTAGGCGGAAGTTGATATCGGTTGCATGAGATGTCGACTTATGCTGATGAAGTCCATTTTGGTCCCCGCCCCCCATAACGCACACACAGACTGTGGTCCGCACCTACAAATTACACACAGACACACCTCGGCATTGATGTCCAGCCCGACATCAGCGTTGCGGTCACAACGCTTCCTTTTCGGGTCGTAGCCATAGTCGATGTGGAACAGTCTGTCGTACATGTTGCGATGTTCGCCCTGGGGAACAGTGGGCTAAGAGCTAACACTTTACCACAGCATGGCGTCAAACTGTAGGAGTCACGCACGGCACAGTTTTTATCATACATATCCGATATACGCACGCACGCACGCACGCACGCACGCACGCACGCACGCACGCACGCACGCACGCACGCACGCACGCACGCACGCACGCACGCACGCACGAACACGCACACACGATATCGAGGAAGTGGGGCGCGGGGCGATCGTCGCAGATGGCAGTAGAAAGGTCACCGATCTTCCTTCAACAAATTCATACGGTCACGGCATCGATCATGCACGAGACAGTTAGATAGGTCCACTATGTTTATGTTGTGATCGATGTCATGTACGAGACAGTTAGATAGGTCCACTATGTTTATGTTGTGATCGATGTCATGTACGAGACAGTTAGATAGGTCCACTATGTTTATGTTGTGATCGGTGTCATGTACGAGACAGTTAGATATGTCCGCTATGTTTATGTTGTGATCGATGTCATGTACGAGACAGTTAGATATGTCCACTATGTTTATGTTGTGATCGATGTCATGTACGAGACAGTTAGATAGGTCCACTATGTTTATGTTGTGATCGATGTCATGTACGAGACAGTTAGATAGGTCCACTATGTTTATGTTGTGATCGATGTCATGTACGAGACAGTTAGATAGGTCCACTATGTTTATGTTGTGATCGATGTCATGTACGAGACAGTTAGATAGGTCCACTATGTTTATGTTGTGATCGATGTCATGTATGAGACAGTTAAATAGGTCCACTATGTTTATGTTGTGATCGATATCATGTATGAGACAGTTAGATAGGTCCACTATGTTTATGTTGTGATCGATGTCATGTACGAGACAGTTAGATAGGTCCACTATGTTTATGTTGAATTTACCTCCTAACTTTTAGAGTGCGTTTGTTGTTTACTCTGTCCAGTCCTGGTCAAGCTAGATCTTAACCAGTAGTGACGTGAAGTTTATTTGTTTAGATCATGCATACAGAGTCAAATAACAGTTTGTACATATTTTACATAGTTTTGATGATCCATGGAGGCCTGCAGTAAGATCTGAGAGATCGCTATCGTACAAGCCTCCCTATGACTACATATGGTGCAGTAATCATTATTATTGCTGTTTGACTAGAGTACATATACAAATAGATGTGGAGTTGCTAACTTTGCCTACAAATATAACAGTGCTAATAATACTAAAAAATAATACTAGCGAAAATACATATAGTGCAAATAATGGGAATACTATTTTTTTTGTATAAATGTGAATAAAATGTGAATCGACTATAATTATCAATATTATCATGTAATAATTACAGAGAAGTTAAATAATACAGAAAAAGGCTAAATACATTATACTTGTAAACATACAATTAAAATATATATATTTGATATATTTTTTAAGCCTTGATACGAATTCTCCATTGCAATTTGTGGAAGAAAGTTTTCTTGAAGTAATTTTGGTATTGTATGTCTGATACAAAGGCGGCAGTATATTGTATTAGTTTGTTTAATCTGGATGTTAAAATCATGGTTTTGGGGAAATTATTTATTATATCGGTAAAGTGTTGTGGTCCCTTTCTTTGTCTTTTTGGTCTAGATGATACATTTTCATTACCAGTGAACATGTCTTTAAAATATTCTGGAATGATTCCATTTTTGTATCTGTAGAAAAATGTCATGCATGACAGCTTAAAGAGGTCGTCTGCTTTTAACAGTTCTAGTTCTTTGAATAAAGGTGTACTGTGTGAATTAAAATTACTGTTTGATATAGATCTAATTGCTTGCTTTTGTAGTTTGTTTATTCGTTTGTATGGCGACACGTATCCATTTGTCTAAAAGCATGTTGTCATTGTCGGAAGAAAGCTCATAATCGATTGCAAATTCTGACTGGTCGTAAATGTGTACACAGAACAGTCGCCCGGGGCTTATTAAGTTGTACAGAAGCATTGGAAGGGATATACTAGATTTCAGCAGAGTGCTAAAATTTATATTTCTTCAGCAAAAAATACCTTACAGCTCAATGTCTTTACATCTTCAGATAAACAATAGTTTTCTGATTGATTTGTTTCAGTCGTCTGCTGTTCATACTTTTGGTGTCTTGTTGTTGTAGTAGTTCTGCTGTCCTGTGTACTCCTTTGTGACGTCCCTCCAGCCCGGAAACACTGGGTTGCCTGGCACCCCGACTGTTGACATGTGTTCCCGCCACGACCGCTTCTCCCGCTGTGCAACCAACAGTCAGACATGTATATTGGAAGTAAACATGTTTTTTTTTGTACCAGAATGTTTGGGCGTGTAATGTTGTCATGCAATTGATCATTGCAGTTCCATGTAATCTTGTATTACCAGACATTTCAATCATCGTCAACCCCAAGTTGGTGGATACCACAGACTGCAGAGAATACTTTCTAAATGCATTCTAAATCACTTCTTCTTCCATTTGACCTCATAACTTATAAATGTGGCTAGAATATTGTCGAGCCGTGATCACTATTGCGTGGGAGCGGGTGATGTAATGCCGGTTCGGGTTCGTTTTATTCAGAATATGTCGCATCTGTGTAGTTAGGCAATAAATTAGTGCATGGGCTATATAATATCTAATAATAAGGACTGTATAATTGTTCTATGTTGGCATGGTAAGAAGGCACTGTCTAAACCTTTCTACTGATGGTTGGCTACCTAATTCTTGTGTGCTCTTGTTCCGTAGTCTGATGGCGCTGGGGAAGAATGAGAATTTGTAGGTGTCGACGCAGGTGAAAGTCGTGTAGAAGCGATAAGCGCTGCCTCTGGTGCGTGTTGGTGTGGTAGCGAATGACTACCCAACATGTCGACTTATGCCATTGAGGGTAACACCAGGGGAGCTTAGTTGTTCATCAAACAATTGTTGTGTCAGCACTGTTCGCGAACTGCTGCTCTGGGGCAAAGCAGCAGGAGTATAAAATATTGTGCTACTAAACAACGGATACGTTGTGCATCTGCACTTAAAAGAATAATTATACAAATATTGCGAAGTGTTTGTTGCAGGATCAGCCACATTTGATACATGACCAATAATTGTTGTCTCAGAGTCGTGTGCCTAAAATAACTAACAAACAATTTTAATGGCTGATGCAACAAATGTGAAAATAGTTTGATTCCAAGTTTAATTGGGTGAATCCATTCGGTGCGATCATGAGATATCACTACAGGATCACAAAGATGTTTCAATATGCTCACACATGCACAACATACATAATGTTCTATTGTGACATATTTACTTCAATGTTCAAAATACAATATAATGTTTAAAATACAACCTGGGCCATTACTTAATACCAACAACGGTTGTAGCAAAATTATTGTGGTGAAGCAAACTTACCGCAACTCGCTCCTGCCACTCTATGTGGATCTCCAACGGGGTGTGTGGGCCCCCAAGCCCATATAAGGCCATACCATCCCTTCTTATCATATTCACCAGTTTCCTGTGAAGACTTTAAGAACACTATCCTGGTTCTTGCTGTGTGAAGTGACAAGTCTGTAGGAACACAACGTTATGATTACAGGGTGACATTGTAAACATTTATACTGCTAAAATCAACTGCCGACATCTCACTGATTTTACAAATTTTACACCGATTTTACTGAAGTACAGGGCTGAGAGCAGGGAAGAATGTCCATTGTGTGGCAGAAAAGTACAGGGCTGAGAGCAGGGAAGAATGTCCATTGTGTGGCAGAAAATACAGGGCTGAGAGCAGGGAAGAATGTCCATTGTGTGGCAGAAAAGTACAGGGCTGAGAGCAGGGAAGAATGTCCATTGCGTGGCAGAAAAGTACAGGGATGAGGGCAGGGAAGAATGTCCATTGCGTGGCAGAAAAGTACAGGGCTGAGAGCAGGGAAGAATGTCCATTGTGTGGCAGAAAAGTACAGGGCTGAGAGCAGGGAAGAATGTCCATTGTGTGGCAGAAAAGTACAGGGCTGAGAGCAGGGAAGAATGTCCATTGTGTGGCAGAAAAGTACAGGGCTGAGAGCAGGGAAGAATGTCCATTGTGTGGCAGAAAAGTACAGGGCTGAGAGCAGGGAAGAATGTCCATTGTGTGGCAGAAAAGTACAGGGATGAGGGCAGGGAAGAATGTCCATTGCGTGGCAGAAAAGTACAGGGCTGAGGGCAGGGAAGAATGTCCATTGTGTGGCAGAAAAGTACAGGGCTGAGGGCAGGGAAGAATGTCCATTGTGTGGCAGAAAAGTACAGGGCTGAGAGCAGGGAAGAATGTCCATTGCGTGGCAGAAAAGTACAGGGCTGAGAGCAGGGAAGAATGTCCATTGTGTGGCAGAAAAGTACAGGGCTGAGAGCAGGGAAGAATGTCCATTGTGTGGCAGAAAAGTACAGGGCTGAGAGCAGGGAAGAATGTCCATTGTGTGACAGGAAAGTACAGGGCTGAGAGCAGGGAAGAATGTCCATTGTGTGGCAGGAAAGTACAGGGCTGAGAGCAGGGAAGAATGTCCATTGTGTGGCAGGAAAGTACAGGGCTGAGAGCAGGGAAGAATGTCCATTGTGTGGCAGAAAAGTACGGGGCTGAGAGCAGGGAAGAATGTCCATTGTGTGGCAGGAAAGTACAGGGCTGAGAGCAGGGAAGAATGTCCATTGTGTGGCAGAAAAGTACGGGGCTGAGAGCAGGGAAGAATGTCCATTGTGTGGCAGGAAAGTACAGGGATGAGGGCAGGGAAGAATGTCCATTGCGTGGCAGAAAAGTACAGGGCTGAGGGCAGGGAAGAATGTCCATTGTGTGGCAGAAAAGTACAGGGCTGAGAGCAGGGAAGAATGTCCATTGTGTGGCAGAAAAGTACAGGGCTGACAGCAGGGAAGAATGTCCATTGCATGGCAGAAAAGTACAGGGCTGAGAGCAGGGAAGAATGTCCATTGTGTGGCAGAAAAGTACGGGGCTGAGAGCAGGGAAGAATGTCCATTGTGTGATTTCTTACTTTTTTATGAACTAGGGCTAACAAGTTTGATTTGTGAGTGAAAAACCAGTTTTTAGCATAATTTTGTCAATTATAGGGCTACAATTATAATTTAACTATCTGATCCTCTTTTAGACACAAGGAATGCATTGTAATCATATTCAAAAGCCTAAGAATGGTCACTTTCACGAAAATAGGCTTCCGTCAAGTAAAATAGTTTTCATAATTTGTCTTTTTTTGGTCCTATAGTAATGGTTAATGAGTACATACCTATCTTTTCAGTCATGAGGAACTCATTGACATACTCTGTAACCCCCCCCAATCCACTCCTATATATGTTTTGGTGAACTCGTGACTATTACATTGGTAGACAGTGTTCACGTTTACTAGCAATCTTATCAAAACAGGTTGACAGCAGTTGTGACGTCACTGCAATTGGTTAATTTGAAAGTCATACTTCTTGAGAAAGACACCACCCAGTCACCAGATGGTTTTACAGAAAGAAGTTGCTTGCATTCTACTTCTACAGAAACCCCAGCTGTGGGATATCGCTATTGATAATTATGGCTACCTATCTGGACACGGTGCATATGGTCAATGACAAATTGGACAATTGAGTTATTATCAACTGAGGTGCAGTACCCAATGTACCAGATGTTTTCTCCATTCAAAGTGTCACATACAGTTGATTCACTTCAATTGCATCGACCAATTGTAGTTGTCCGATTTTTAGCTTCTCTGTCTGACATGCCTCCAGGTCATAGAGTTACATCATTAATCATCCCCCTATAAACAAGAGCGATAAGCCAGCTCACTGCAGTGAAGTGGGCGTGGACCACTGGCCGGCATTGCATTGCATGGCAGAAACAGTTGCATCCACTGCATGACACATAGGGTAGTACTGTTTATAGTGTGAACATAGCATGTTACAAATAGTTGTCTAACATATGTAAGTAAGTGAGTGAGTGAGTGAGTGAGTAAGTTAATTTATTTCCTCCTCACCATCATCATGTACAATATAAGGCAAACAAAAGCAATGAAGATGAGATGGCTACCAGAGAAGTATAAACTTATCGGGCTAGTAGCCAGTGACGATGACACCAGGAACCAATTAACCTGAAGATTTGTCATTGTCATTTGTTCTTAATGGGGCATGGCCACCAGACTGATT
Organism: Lamellibrachia columna; assembly: GCA_963662155.1. Classification (NCBI taxonomy): domain Eukaryota; kingdom Metazoa; phylum Annelida; class Polychaeta; order Sabellida; family Siboglinidae; genus Lamellibrachia; species Lamellibrachia columna. The sequence continues at coordinate 13,906,645 of OY759273.1, read as the reverse complement.
AATTTGGGTGAGGGTGGTCCCCGCAGTTGTGTTATAAGTGTGGGCAGTTGGGTTGTTCATACTGGAGTGAGCATCGTGCATTAGTGTTAAACTCTCCAAGACAAACATTTTAGAGGCTTGCTTGAGAAAGTTGTGGGACAACGAATATGGTTACTTCTTGTGTGGCTTACAGCTGTACGAATCGACAGAAGACAGGATCTAACATCTCGTTATTTTCAAGTAATTTATGTCACAAATGTTTGGGCTGTTTCCCATTATTCACATTGATTGGGTGCAACATAAAATGTTATAGGGGTAGGATTCAGTTTTAGAAATAATGTGTGCGTGCGTGTATGCATATTTGTAACTCTTTTTTTAAAACTCTCCTAGGTGTCAGCTCATTAACAAGATTTTTGTTCTTTATTAAGTCATCTGCCTTTAATGAAGCTCTCCCCTTTTTGGTCGTCGTTTGCCTTTTCATCGTTGTATAAACCACTATCATGTAACTCATTATGTACACATGGCAACATTCATTGCATTCTATGCATTTATTTGACAAACCATGTGAAAGGTTGCCTACTAAAACAATTGACAGCTTAAATGAGAGAGCGCATTTCTTTACATGAGGCGCGTCCTTGGGCAAGTTGGCCAGATAACATTTAAGAAAGGTCTTGATCTGCAGGTGGAAATGGATGTGATGGAGCAGCTGGGGAATGTGTTGGAAGATGGGAAAATAATAATTTTGGGACCTTAGATCGAGAATAATGTCCAGCAGAGCTTAATGAGATTTTGACCACTTGCAGTCATTAGCATGCATAGAGCACTTCAGAAAGTTCAGTTTCGATCATGTTTAGTGATGCTACTGTTATTGTTAATATGTTATGATATTTGATATACAAAGTGCATGGATATATTGTGCAAGTAATAAGGTATTAGGTATATATATATAGCTATATAGTAATAATAATCTCTTATTAGTACTGTATATCTATAGATATATGATGCCTGCATCGCTTTATCATGTGTCAACTGATAAGGGCTTAGTGGTCTTGTTTTACTGACGGGTGTTCTATTTATGTCTATGCTCCAGATGCATACTGAAGAATGTATATTACTGCCTGGTGGACTAGCGCAAGCTTATCGTTGATTATGAATATTTCAGACATGGAGCTAATCCACCAACTGGTTGGTTACTACTTCTGTAAGCAATAAAAACTAAATCTTTAACGTTCTATATGACGAGGAAGTCCTGTTTTCATGATTAATTATTTTAAACAAATAAATTATTTTATAGACAGCTTGTCAAAACTTCTTTCAACATTTTCTGTTATTATTCATTGGTTTTTAAGCTTTAAATAACATTCTCTGCCAATGTAAATGAACAAAAATAGCAAGGTTACATTGTTAATGGTGTAATTATTAAACCTCAATTTCTGAAATTTCAATACTATCATCCAAAGAGTTGTCACTAATTGCTACTTCTGTTAAGTCCAGTGAATCAGATGTATCAGCAACCAGCAAGTACTTATGGCCTCTTAAGTATAATTATGCAGTGCAACTGGTGAGTATTGGCTATTTGGAAACAAACTTGACATTTACGCCAGGATTTCATAGTACAGCCAGGCTACTGTTGTAGTTGCACAGCCTTTTCAACTTCCACTCACATGACCATTCCACCAATTCCATCTACAATGCCCTTGTCATTGTGGTGTTGCTGAAAAATTCCAGCTCAAAGTCATGACATTCTTTTCTTCCCACAGGTGGAGGTTTCAGAATAGGAATCTGTTTCAGAACTCCATCTGAGATCACCAAGATCTTGGTCTTGAGATAGATACTTAGCCTTCAAATGCATGAAGAGTGTATCCATGAACACATTAAGCTTGGTGTGTTGTAATTCACGAGACAATGGCATAGCTCTCAGCCTCAGTGATTCCACTATTTGTCCATGCATAGGCAGTAGAGTCTGGCTTGGGCATAATTTGACAATCTGCACAAGGCCACTGCCCACCAAATTACACGACATAATGTCAGAGAGCAAAGGTTAGTGATATTATAAGTTTTAGATTGGTTATTGCTGCTTCAAACCCATTTACACAATGTACTAGGTTTTTAATGTCTAGTCCAATGGTCTTTTGTTGTGTTCCAATTGAATTTGGGTTTACTCGGTGTAATTAGTTATAAAGATAAGAACATTTGTATAGCGCCGTAATTTAGATAAATCCATTCGGAAGTGCTTAAAATACATTTATATGCAGAACACTGATAAGTTATGTAAATGATGATAGATTAATTCAGATAGAAGAGAATATATTAAATTAAAATAATAAGTTATATAGAAGATAATTATTAAAAATATATGATAATAAATAAGTAAAAACATGGTGTAAAACTGATATAAAAACATGTAAAGATAATAATAAAAGAAAATAATAAAAGATAAAGATAATAATAAACAATTAATATTAAATATAATTAAGTATTGAACAAGCAAAAAAATTAAAATAAATAGATGGTACTTATGATGCATATGCAACCTGGAAGAGCGTTTTTAGGAGTCTTAAAAGTCACAAGGCAAGAGATTGTCTTCATCTCGCTTGGAAGTGCATTCCACATTCATGGAGCAGAAACTGAGAAAGTTCTGTCGCTGTATCAGCTACAAGATGGCAGCACATACAAGTAATTTTCTGTTTTGTCTTAGTTCTAAATGTTGTGCTAATCCAATTATATGCATTAAGATATTAATAATGTGTATTAATATCGCACAGAAATTACATAAACATTATATTTTGCCAACAAATTTTAATCCAATGAGCATGGTGTATGGTGTCGGATGGTGTGTCGGACGTATGGGGCGTCGGATGTATGGAGCGTGTCGGACGTATGGGGTGTCGGACGTATGGGGTGTCGGACGTATGGAGCGTTGGACATATGGGGTTTTGGACGTATGGGGTGTTGGATGTATGGGGTGTTGGATGTATGGGGTGTCGGACGTACATTTTTTACCTACGTCCGACACCACAACTGCAGGTTAATTATTGCATAATCAATAAAAAAATTTAATTTGTTTGTTCAAACAAATAAAATTAACATCATATTTCAGTTGGTAGTCTTGCAACCATCCAACATCAGTAGAGGTTAAAAGGTTGGTGTCGGATGTACATGAGCAACAGACTCATTACTAATTTAATTAAGTCGGTTTAAAATAAACCTAAAATTTTTATATCATGTAAATTAACTAAGTATATGTCTGGGATTAAACTCATTAAAAATTAATAAACCTATTTATAAATTAAAGTAGATATAATGAAAACATTTTTAATGGAATTTGTCATAAAATATTTTCGTTATCATTGTCATCTCATTAGTTGCATTAAAAATTATTACATTAACATATGTCAAAAATGGATTAATGTGACATCTGAAACTATGGAATATTACCTTTCAAATGATACCAGACTTGCCCCATTTGAACCAGTTTCTAAAAATAACATGTTGGTTTACCTGAATGTGGAACTGCCCAACATTCATATATTTGATAATAAACAGCTTAGCAAATTTGTGTTTCCAAACTGTATTAATTAAAAGCCTGTGAAATTACTTTCAGCTGTGGTATATAGGTGTTATACACGTAATGTAGCGTTACTTGTGTGGCACTTATATATCACTTTTGTGGCACTTATATTTCATACAATGTATAGTTAAATATTTTAACTTTCTTTTATATTTTGGTAATACATAAATAATCATATGCTGATTTATGAATTAAATTAAAATTTTATAAAAATTTGCGTTACATGTGTGACATTATAATTCAACTTTAAAAAACATAGAAAATGCTATTTCAGTGACTTAGGCTTTTGAATACGCTTTTACTTAATTCCTTGTGTTTAGAAATGTTGGAATAGATACATAAATCACTTGAAAATCGCACTTTTTAGCCCTAGTTCACAAAAAATTAAGAAATCACCCGGATTTTTCACTGATCTAAAACATTCTATTTTCTTTCTCCCAACATATTTGGCCATCAAATTAGATGGGAGTCCCTTGGGGGGCGTTACCCAATTCTACATTTTTTGCCTAAATGAATGGTGCTCTCTCTCCTCTCATTGTGAGTGGGTTTGTGGAGACAACTGTTTCTTTTAACCACTGTCTGTTCAATTAACCATCATCAAAAAATAAATAAAAACAGTAGACTGAGTCTGAGTAGTTGATGATCATTTTAGGTTAACTGGAATATCAAAATAGTAGCGATGTTGTATTACATTTAGTCTAGACTAGTAAACTTCTCCAACCTAGATTCTAGTGTGGCAAAAGTAGAGGAGTAGAGTATACAGTCAGAATTTAGTTTTAGTCTAAGACTTAGACTTAGAATAGAAGTCAATTTTCAAATTAAAATGCGTCTGGCATATGCATACTATCAACTGATGTTATTTATACATACCAGCACTGCTTCACGTGAGGCACACCAATCAAAACATATTACTAATAGTTTAATCACAAATGTTTAGTTTAATAATTACAATAAAAAGCTAAGACGTATTATTTTAGTCAGTTATTTACATAGTCGCGTGCATCTTCGGAAATGGCGGACGAGAAGCGTTGCGCATTTGTAAATATGTGCTGGTGGCGCCACCGGGCGACTCTTCGGTCATAGCCCATACTCACTATGTGGCGCACCTACGATGCTTGCTGTGTCACACGGCTAAAAAAAAACCAAGCTAAGGGTTCATCCATAAAGTACGTCACGCTTAGGGGGTGGGGGTTCTATAGGCAAGTGTGACGAAGCGTTACATGGGGTGGTGGGAGGGGGGTAAGTAACGATTATTTAAATGTTGGCTCGTCTAGCTGTCAGTATCCGACATATAGCTATAATTGTTTTTTGGTATATTTTTGGTATATTTCGAAAGCAAAAATGAACGTAATTATAGGGGGGTGTACATGCCAGCGTTACGAAGCGTTACAAGGGGGTTGTGGGTCTCATAAACGTCCAAAAAATAGCGTGACGTACTATATGGATGGCCCCTAACTGATCAATTTAATAATTGACCGCAATGCACCATTTTATATATGAAGTGTTCTTTTCTACTGGAGCATTGAACTGACCGTTTTACTCGTGCAACCACGCAGTTTCCACGACTAAAATCGGCAATTGAAAAAATAACCCAAAACAACTATTTAATATCACAAGAAACTGGGTAACAATGGCATAACGACATCGTATGTGTGTCCGGTGGAGATGGCGCAATGTTACGATGATCCCTTCATTGAGAAAGTATTGAACATCAGGAAAGACATTGTTGACTACGTTGAGGATCGTTCGTACATTACGATGGCCGCTATGAGCAACGACGCTGTATTCGGTGGTGTCCCACTAGTCTGCTTTGGGTCCGCTCCGGTTAAATCGTGCGAATTAGATCCAATACCAACGTGGCTGCTGAAGCAATTAATGTCCACATGAGTTAGTGCTGACTTCAAGCATGCAATCGTTAAACCACTTTTGAAAAAACCTACGTTGGATAAAGACATGTTACACAACTACCGCCAGAGGAAGATGATATAGCCTAGTCTAAATGTTGCTTTAAACTAGGCAGTCTTTCTGGTGGCACTCTCAGCACATAGTCAAAATAGGTACGCCTCTTCTTTCTGGTAGTTGTTGAGATATACTCCTGTTGGCATTCTTCTCTTTCTTCATTGTTGGTTCGTGTTCTCAGCAATGGACTCCTCTTATCTTTCGGACGTTACTAAATGCCGGTGTTTGGATAATCACTTGAAATGTGTATGCGATATGCCCGTTTTGGTGTACTTCAAATAACAATATAGCCGGATGTTGTTCGGTCCATATATAGGCCTATTTTCCCAAGAAACTGTAATTATAGGAATGTCTACAGACTAATTCAGTGAAACGAGAATCCGCTACGATTCGACCGACTTTCAACTTGCTTCCACGTATCTGTGCATTGGCCATATGTATTGATACTTTGGAACATCACTACTATTTTTTTAATATTAATTTCTTGTAATTTTAAACCTTTATTATATAATGAAAGATGCCCCAATAAAATATGTCTGCAATTTGAAGTTTTCATTGACATCCCTAATAATTATCTTATGTAATTATCAACTTGTAAAACCATAGGAACAATGAATTTAGTCATGGTCTTATACATACAATATAAAACACATCGATTGCGCTAAAATCCTCGGTTGACCCAAACTCGTCAATTAACAATTAATTTCAATTAACTACAATTAAATTACCAATATCATATGATTGGTTTGTTTTACCAGAGGGTCACTGCACTGGCCACCCACACAAACAGGTCTTGTGGGCACCACGGGAACCACTACTCGATCCCAAGAAGATTACTGCCAACAATTCACATGCAAGATAACAAGACAAACAAGAAGCCACTATCTGCTATGGGGTGGTAGGGTGGGGGAGGGGGGTAGGGTGGGGGGGGTAACTGGTGTCCCAATCTGCAACATGGCAAGCAAGTTAATGAAACATAATTACATTGCACAAATGTCTTGAAAACACAACTTGGAAGCACATTTCGAGAATTTAAGCTAAATATTTTAATGGATTAAAATTAAGTTAAATGGATTTTGTCACGCGGGATTATGTCTAGAAAAACTCCAGACTCCAGATACACTTTGTGTTGCATCCCCTTGGATGGGTGATGAACGCCACAAAAGCAAAAGGAGTCAATACTCTTACATAATACAGCTGTAGCCCCTGGTCAGGCACACTCACAGTTCAGCTTATTCACTGATTGACACTGGCTGGACATTGACACTGTTCAAACAACTCCCTGGACCTGACTAGAAGCTTTCTTTGATATTGGTGGGTGAACTTGGCTCACTGGCTGAGCGGCTGTGTCTAATGGGCACTATGATCATCAAAGCTAATTCTTACTCCTGACAGCAAGCCAGTGGCAATCACCACCGGATTGCATAAAATAATATACCCAATGAAAAAGTTAATTGAAAGTTAATTGTGTGAGAGAGAGAGAGAGAGAGAGAGAGAGAGAGAGAGAGAGAGAGAGAGAGAGAGAGAGAGAGAGAGAGAGAGAGAGAGCGAGAGAGCGAGAGAGCTGTTGCCCTGTTTATTAAACGAACTTTGATTATATAATTATATATATATATATATATATATATATATATATAATTATATAATCAAAGTTCGATATATATATATATATATATATATATATATATATATATATATATATATATATATAATATATAATTATATAATCAAAGTTCGATATATATATATATATATATATATATATATATATATATATATATATATATATCACAGGAGCAAATAGATCACAGGAGCAAACCTATTCAAATGGCCTATACAATATAATGTTATGCAGTATGACATTTGCGAAGTAATCTCCCTCACACCTGAGCCGAAACATGTTACCTCGAGGCACGATCATATTGAGCCAATGTTGTGGTTAAGTACAGAATGTATAGACCGAGTGGTTACCACGCTACGATACTGCTTCGTATGACGCCGATACCTCCGCTGACATCACGTGCGACTATAACTTAGGTAAGTGAATACTAATATATATATATATATATATATATATATATATATATATTAATATTTTTTTTATTTATTTATTTTTTTTTCATTATATTTAATGTAATGATTTCCGACTATCCAGTTCCCTTAAAGGGAAGGGGAATGTGGCATTGACCCCCCGACCCGTAGTGACAGCCCTCCCGATTCCACGTCGGAGAGCAGTGACGGTGTCAATGAGAGAGAGAGGGGGGGGGGGGGACGCGGGCGTTTTGTTGGAAAAAAACTTGTATGCGGTACGTGTTGGCTGTGCTGTCCGTGTGACGCCCTGTCGATCGTCACCCCTTTCGTTGCTGCCTCACTTGGTGGGCAAGCCGACCCGATATGACAGAGGTTGGGTCCACATATTGAGGTACTGTAGTGAAACACATCCCGGTATATCTTCGCCGTGATAATATATCAGTGTATTCTCATGTGGATTCACGGAACTGTGAATCTTCGTTGATCTGCCAAATCGTTATACAAACTATGCCCCCGGGGGGGGGAGCGGTACTGCCATACCAAAGCGGTGGGGGTGTGCCGCCAGAGCCCCATGGAGCACATGGAGAGAGAGAGAGAGAGAGAGAGCGAAATAAAGAAATTTAGAGTCACCAAGAGAGAATTATTGAACAATTTGTCTAATATCTAGTGTAAGGTAAGCCCGGGCGGAACGTTTTCATTGGGAAATTTCCTCTTCGATGAAAGAGAGAATTATCAGGTTTAATTGGGGCACAAAGAGAGAAAATTTACATTTTTTCTTCGGACAGAGTAAGAAAATGGCCAAAAACAGGGGCATTTGCGCGGCACATACATGTATACCTCAGTATATGGAGTACCCTCCCCCCCCCGGGACTATGCCCTGATACAAGATGCGAAGTGGGTGAGCTGACAATTCTTGTAACCATCTACGAGGTGTCATGTATTACTATACGCCGTTCTGTATTTACTTTATTGGTTTTTTTTCATATTATTAAATGGGATTCCAACAGGATTCTCCATCACTATCCACGGTTCTGTGTTCTGTTTATGTTCCACCTTACATTGATGCACCTGAGCTTTTGTCACAAAGCAGTCATTTTGCTATCCGTCGATCCTAAACCAGACTACTGATGATATTATCATGCGATATGATACCACAGTTGTACAGTTTGCGAAGGAGACCAATTTATTAGCTCACACAGTATAGGTTGCGGATTGTGCCGCAAGCACTTGATAACTCCACTTTGCCCAGTAGTGCCACGTGCACTTGATAAACCCTAAACTATGAGTGTATCACCATAAATACACATACCGATAGAAGAACTACATCCCAACATACGTTCATGCACATACAATATGACACTTGTATACACTGCATGTCATTATTATTATTGTCCGCTTGTACGTCATAATGACTATATTGTGGTCCTCATTTTACACTGGTTGCCATATTCTGCTCCAACCGTTGCCTGATCACAGAAAGAAGGACCGTTGTGTCAAAACACCCTTTACCCCACAAGTCAGAGAGAACTGGCCGCAAATATATCACCAAACCAATCGTGTTGGACGAATATGTCGACAAACTACAAGAACACGTGGGTTGTGGTATATTACAATGGCTGCAATACGCGATGAACCGATGAATTCCAATTTTGATTCAACGTTCGTTCAAATCATGACAACTTTTAGTTACTAAGTCGCGATCACGTGTCACACACCGCACGATAAAGTCGTGGATAAGTAATGTATTTTAAACATCACACGAAGACACGAACAACATAATCAGTAAGATAGACATATCCTTTGTCCCAGTAACAACAAACACATGCTTCTGATAGTTGCTCATGCAGACAATAACAATGAGGCTAAGCACGAATCTTTTGCATACAATTTGTTGTTGCTTGAATTGTCTTCTGGATGTTGTCGTGGTCGCTGTCTTGTAGACGCGCTCGTCAGCCGCAAGGTTGTCTGTGGAGCGAATATGGTCAATACTATTATAGACGTCACTGTTTTTTATTAATTGTTACCCGTTTGTTTACAAAAGTTACGTATTTGTGACGAGATGTGGCAGGGTTCTCAACCTCCCACTTGTTTTGTGGGCCAACTTCCCATCTCCCACTAGTTTTGGAGAAACCTCCCACCAATTTTTTTTTCACTTCCCGTCCCTCACTAATCCCGCCTCCCATAACCCATTTATTTTTGATGCCAACCTCCGACGTTCCACCAATTTTTAGGGCCGAGCTCTCACTTTCGACTACTCCCCACTCATTTGTGTTCAAATTGACTACAAGGGCCACGCCAAATAATACATTTAGACGTAAAATTATCGAACGATTCAAGAAAACAATTGCCGAATCAAGAAAGCAATTACGAGATTCTAAAATTTTAGAAAATGCAGTGCAGAACAGAAATAAATAACGTTTTGGTTTTAAAGTAATGATAATATCACCATCATACATGACCCGTAGTGGTAGTAGCCTCGTCAGGATTGCAATGTGACCAATGCCGGCAACTTATTCAGACGTATTACCTAGAGGGTTTGCGTGTTAATCCGTACACGGACATACCTTGATCGTTCAACTTTATCGTGTTCTCTCATGCACCATCGTCCTGGAGGTCTTGTCCTGCACCTCCGTCCTGGTCCTGTCCTGCTTCTCCGTCCTGGTCCTGTCCTAATTTTCCGTCCTGGTCCTGTCCTAAATTTTCTTCCTTGTCCTGTCCTATCTCTCCGTCCTGGTCCTGTCCTACCTCTCCATCCTGATCCTGACCGGCATCTCCGTCCTGGTCCTGCCCTACTTCTCCGTCCTGGTCCTGTCCTAATTTTCCGTCCTGGTCCTGTCCTAAATTTTCTTCCTGGTCCTGTCCTATCTCTCCGTCCTGGTCCTGTCCTACCTCTCCATCCTGATCCTGACCGGCATCTCCGTCCTGGTCCTGTCCTACTTCTCCGTCCTGGTCCTGTCCTAAATTTTCGTCCTGGTCCTGTCCTATCTCTCCGTCCTTATCCTGTCCTACATCTCCATTTTGATCCTGACCGGCATCTCCGTCCTGATCCTGCCCTACTTCTCCGTCCTGATCCTGACCTGCGTCTGCGTCCTGGTCATGTCCTAAATTTTCGTTCTGGTCCTGTCCTAAATAATCGTCCCGGTCCTGTCCAACTTCTCCGTCCTGGTCCTGACCTGCATCTCCGTCCTGGCTCTGTCCTAAATCTTCATTCTGGTCCTGTCCTACTTCTCCGTCCTGGTCCTGACCAGCATCTCCGTCCTGATCCAGACCTGCATCTTCGTCCTGGTCCTGCCCTACTTCTCCGTCATGGTTCTGACCAGCATCTCCGTCCTGATCTTGCCTTACGTCTCCGTCCTGGTCCTGATCCTGCCCTACTCCTCCGTCCTGGTCCTGACCTGCATCTCCGTCCTGGTCCTGTCCTAAATCTCCGTCATTGTCTTGACCTGCATCTCCATTCTGGTCCTGTCCTACATCACCGTCCTGAACCTGTCCTACATCTCTGTCCTGGTCCTCCCCGTTAAAGTTATTGGTTTCTGCCAACTCTCTGCGCCGGTCTTCTATCGCCTTCTGGACTTCATAATCGCTGATGTTTTCTCCGTCGTCGTCAGCGATAGCTTTGTCCTCGCGTGGGTTCAAGTCCTGCCGGTCGTCGTCGGC